>JASCZW010006043.1:0-115529 GCA_034211315.2 Aedes japonicus
GGGAAATCGAACGATAGTCCAAAGAAAAACTAGCACAATTTATAGAAGTGGAAAATAGGTACACTCCGTTTATTGATACACGCGTCGATGCGAATATAACTCTTTATTGCATGACGATCTATTGGCTACTAACTGCCGGTTATTGTTTATTAAACTGTTCTTTGCCCTGTACTGTGTTGTTTCGCTACCAATATGCATGCCTATTTATTGTCTATGTACTTCGCTTTCGGTTGTGTTATCTGTATTATCAATTATCGGTGCGTTATCAGTGTGCTAGTGTTGTGTTTAGGGATGTTCATGTTGTTATAAATCGTGTGCGTATAACAGTTATAATTTTAATTCATTTGTCCTAGATTTAAGTTTTAACTATGTAGTTTTGTAGTTCAAGTATCGTGTAATATCTTATAAACTAGCAACATTACCGGCCCCCTTGAACTGGCTTCAATAAATTTAGTTTTTAATTCAAATCTTCATCAAACACTTATTCTAAGAATACGAAATCGCTGGCAGCCCGGATGCTCTCGTTGCTCGTCGATCTATCTCGTCTATGGGCAGTGGACAGATGCGATTTACTGCCCGCTTATACACACCAGTCGCCGTCTTCACCGTCACTACTCGCACGACTCCGTCCGAGCCGGGATGCAAGCCGATGATCCTCGCCAATGGCCAACAAAGCGGTGGCAGGTTGTCCTCTCGTAGCACGACGATACCTCCGATTTGTATGGGGCTGATCGGCAGGCTTTTCGTTGAAACCTGCAGCTGCGTGAGGTACTGCTTGCTCCATCGTCGCCAATATCGCTGGAACATTTGCTGGGTCCGCTGGTAGTGGTCAAGGCGGTTTGAGGGAATTGAGATTAGACTGGGGTCGGGGAGGGCTTTCATGGCTGAGCCAATCAAAAAATGCGCGGGGGTCAGCGCTTCGAATTCAGTGGGGTCATCTGACAGGGGGGATAAAGGTCGTGAGTTCAAAGTGGCGGTG
This sequence comes from Aedes japonicus, assembly GCA_034211315.2. Lineage (NCBI taxonomy): Eukaryota > Metazoa > Arthropoda > Insecta > Diptera > Culicidae > Aedes > Aedes japonicus. The sequence goes on from JASCZW010006043.1 coordinate 980, forward strand.
ATCTGAACTAAAAGCGTCGTGAAATCGTCGTGGCTCAACTGTTGAAGCCCGATCTCTTTCTTCAGCGCAGTTTTCACGGAGCGTACTGCGGCTTCCCATAATCCACCAAAATTGGGAGCGCGTGGTGGAATAAACTTCCATTCAATTCCTTGCTGAGAAAGTTCGTTGGTAATGGCGGTACAGCTTGTTTGGTTGTTCAGGAGTTCGTACAGTGCTTTTAGTTCGTTGCGGGCCCCAGAGAAATTTGTGGCATTGTCCGAATGTATTTCGGCCGGTAATCCGCGGTAGCCGATGAACCTTCGCAAAATAGAGAGGAAACTAGCGGTTGACAAGTCGCTAGCCAACTCTAGATGCATCGCTTTTGTCGAAAAACAGACAAATACTGCAATATACACCTTCGTTGGAGCTGCATTTCGGCGTGACGACTTCAAGTAGAACGGCCCACAATAATCTACGCCAGTTATCAGAAAAGGTCGTCCTGGGCGCACGCGACCTGCAGGTAACTGTCCCATGGGCTGCAGAATAGGCGTTGGATTGGTGCGAAAACAGCGAATGCATTTTCGAAGCACGGCGGTGACTACACGCTTACCGTGTATGGGCCAAAATTCCTGTCGTATTTCGGACAACGTGAGTTGGAGGCCACTGTGAAAGTTTTGGTAGTGGAAGAACTGTATTATAAGATCCGTAAATGGATGACGTCTCGGCAAAACAGCAGGATGCTTAACCGTATAGCCTTCGTTTGAGAAGCGTAGCCGTCCGCCAACCCTGAGGACTCCGTTGTTATCGAGGAATGGGAACAGTCTCCTGAGACTAGATTTGCGGTCGACTCGTTGATGTTTTTGCAGTGTTTTGATTTCATCTGGAAATTGTTCAGCCTGTGCGATTCGTGTCAGCGCCATCTTCGCGGATTGTATCTCCTCAGCAGTCAGACTTAATGAACTTTTTCTGCCGTCCGGGTTGCGGCAGTTATGTGCAAAGCGAAGACAGTAAGCGACGATTCGAAGTAAAGGCGGCAACGATGAACGCAAGCTGAACAGCTCGTTGGGTGGTTCGGCGACTGTTACCTTGTGAACAGCCTTACGAATTTCCAATAGCTCTTCGGGAATGCTGTAGTCACCAGGAGAATTAGGCCACGTATCTTCGCTATGTCGTAGCCATAGAGGGCCTTGCTTCCACAGATGGCTTTGTAGAAAATCCGCGATGGTGATTCCACGCGATACCAAATCAGCCGGATTCTCTTTCCCCGCTACATGCTGCCAAGAATGCGCGTATGTGGTGGTTTGAATAGCTGAAACTCTGTTGGCCACGAACGTTTGCAGTGTGTTTGGCGGAGTTCGCAGCCAGTGTAGTACGATCGTACTGTCGGACCAGAAAACCGAACGTACGTTTTCCAAGGAGAGTGCCTTAGCAACCTTCGAGTGTATTAGTGCAGCTTCCTTAGCGGCGCAGAGTTCAAGTCGGGGTAATGTCAGTCTTTTGAGCGGAGCTACGCGGGATTTGGAAGCGAGTAACTCGATCCGAACGTTTCCAGCTTCATCCGTCGTCCGCACGTACAAGCACGCACCGTAGGCCAGGGTAGAAGCGTCAGCAAAGCAGTGGAACTGAATATCTACCCAATTGGAAACGAAAGCAAATCGACTAATCCGCAACTCCAAAATTTTGCCCAACTGTGAGTGGAACGCCTTCCATTTCTTTGCAATGTCGTCAGAAACAGGTGTATCCCATCCTGAGTTGAGCAGAGCGAGCTCCTGCATAATCATTTTTGCCACAACAATCACTGGAGATATCAATCCCAGCGGATCAAATAGTTTGGCTATAGACGACAGGATGTTTCTTCTCGTCCATACTTGCTCGCTTTCTGTGATGTCATAGTAAAATCGTAATTGGTCCGTCCCGGGTTCCCATGTAATTCCCAAGGTTTTCACCTTTTCCTCGGGACTTATATCGAATGTCACTGACAGATTTGTTCCAAGTTGTTCGGCCGGGATGCCAGAGAGAACTTCTGGCCGATTGGAACACCATTTACGTAAAGTAAAACCACCCTTCTTCATCAATGTGTCAAGGTCCTTTCTAAGCCGGATGACTTCGTCCACGCTGGATGCTCCACCGATGTAGTCATCCACGTAAAAATCCTTTACTACAGCGTTAGCAGCTTCCGGGTATTCCAGTCCTTCATCTGCTGCGAGTTGATGTAGAGCACGGATGGCTAAGAATGAAGAAGGGGTCAATCCGTATGTTACCGTTAATAATTCAAAAACCCGTATGGGTTCATCCGGAGAAAACCGGAAGAAGATTCGTTGCAATCCGGTGTCATCAGTGTGTACCCACGCCTGTCGGTACATCTTCTCTGTATCGGCAACAAGTGCAACTTCGTGTTTCCGAAACCGTAGAAGCAGATTGAGAAGCTCGTCTTGTATTATAGGGCCCTTTAGGAGTGCGTCGTTTAATGAATAACCGCTATCAGTACTGGCCGAACCATCAAAAACGACACGCACCTTAGTCGTCGTGCTCGATTCTTTAAGCACAGCATGATGAGGCAAGTAGCACACCTTTTTTGCGCTTGCTGTTGCTGCTGCTGTCTCATTTTGAAGCTCCTCCTCGCGAACCTCTCGCATGTGCCCAAGGTCCAAATACTCTTGCATAAACGCATTGTACTGCACACACATCTCCGGCTTCCGCTCTAATTGTTTTTCCAATCTTCTAAATCGCGTTAGTGCCATCGATTGAGAGTCACCCAGCATCTGCTCGAAATTCACGTGCTTCGGTAAACGTACGACGTACCGACCTTCCTCTGTGCGGCTGAATGTTTTCAGGAAATGATCTTCGCTGTCCTGTTCCTCCTTCGACCAAGCCGCTCGATTTTCGTTACTCTCGATCTCCCAAAATTTCTGCAACTGTAGTTCCAAATTTTCCGGTGCTGCCGCTAAACAACAGCTAACTGCCTTACTCTGCGCTTCCGAAACTTTCCCTGTGATGATCCAACCGAATACTGTGTTGATCAGCGCTGGCAGCTCTGGCCCCAATGTGATCCGTTTCATCTCTCTCTCGAACAAAAACCGATAAAAGTGTTCTGCTCCAATCAAAAGATCGATCCGATTGCTGATATTGAAGTTCGGATCAGCCAATTGAATATCCTTCGGAATCTTCCAGTGTGCTACCGGTATAAGCACCGTAGGCAGCTCTGACGTTACCTTCTGTAGAACCAGAAATTCCATCCCCAGTGAAAAGTCATGGACCCTTGAGCTTACTGTAGTGCTCACCATGAATCTCGCTCGTGTTTCCGAGTGACCGATCCCGTTAATAGGTACGTTTATAGTGCGTCGCTTTAGGCTGAGCATCTGACACAACCGCTCGCTAATTATGTTCGCTTGCGATCCGTTGTCGAGCAATGCTCGCGCTAACTGTTTCCCTCCGTGCTGATCCCGTATGACCAGCACAACCGTAGACAGGAGTACGCTTGAGATTTTTCTGCCCTTGGTCCCTACGTTGTATGATCCGACCGCGCCTTCATCGCCGTTTTCCTCTTCATCTTCTTCTTCAGAATCCTCCTCGTTGGTCGCTAGGTTTGCGGCTACCGTCTTCTCCATCCGTTTGTTCCCTGGTTTGCCTACCGCTTGATCACTGCTCCCGGCGCCGCTACTGCTTGGTGGAAATCCTGGATGTATTAGCGAATTATGCTTCTTCCCGCAATCACGACAGCTGAACTTCGAATTACAATCGCGTACCCAATGCCCAGACTTGAGACAATTGCTGCACAAGCGCTTGCTGTTCACGAATTGCAACTTTTCCTTCAGGGTCATATTCGTGAATTTACCACACCGTCCCAAGAAATGCGAATCTCCACAGCAACAGCAGGCTGAACTACTCCTATCACCATCGGTAGCGGAATGGACGACCACCTTTTGGCGTCTAACTTCCATCTTCTGTGAACTTCCTTTTAGCTCAACGTTCGATGATACAGCCTCCAACACCCTTGTCCGCTTTTCCAGAAAATTCACCAGAACCGTGAAAGTTGGGTCCTTTGTCGATGCTGCGTGGTCCTCCCATAATTGAAGCGTCTTTACGTCCAGTTTGGAGCACATCCAGTGCACTATCATTGCACCCCAATGTTCCGTTTTCTCCCCCAACTGCTTCAAGATTTTCAACCGCTGGTCAAACTCGTTCACCAGAGCGTGAATAGCCGATGATGACTCCCGTTCCACCTTAGGGTACTCCATTAGCGCCTGGAGATGCCTCTTCTTAAGAAGATACTCATTAGAGTACCGTTTAGTAATCGTATCCCAAGCGATGGGATAGTTCTCGTTGGTGAGCGTAAGCGACTCAATGAGTTTAGCCGCCTCCCCCTTGAGCGCCGATTTGAGGTAGTGAAATTTTTGTACATCACTAAGTTCCCCGGACTCGTGAATCAGCGACACGTACGTTGATTTGAACGACAGCCACCCCTTGTAGTCACCGTTGAACTCTGGTAGCGAAATCTGCGGCAGACGTACTCCAGCATGCGCCCCTGCAGCTTGGCCGTTCCTCACCGTCGTGTTGTTCAAATCAGGAGCTGCCACAGCAGGTGGTAGCTTCTCCAGCAGCGCTGCTCGTAGCCTATAGTACAGCTTCTCGAATTCCTCGTAGGCCGCGTTGCAATCCTCTTCATAGGCCGCCTTGTCATCCAGCCCAGCGATGTCTTCCTGAACCTCCTCAAATTCCTCAAACTTTGCCTCGATTTTGTCCAGCCTCGACTGAACTTCCCCCCTATGAGTATCAGGATTGAAACTTCCCAGAAATGGCGCATGTCGCTTTAATGAGGCGACAATCCGCTCCCGCTTTTTGACCAATTCTTTAATTTTCTTCTCAGTCATTCCCCTTACCACTACCAGCACAGCAAGTCGAAGTACGAACGATGACGATCGGGAAAGAGAAAGAAAGCCAACCAAGAAGCACTGCAAACCACCAAGTAATACAGTTGGACAGGTACTCACCTGAGGCCTGTCTCAAGTAGGCCTTGTATTCAAATAAATGCAGCTTCAACCGGCCCCCGTGTAATAGTGGACCGTGGAATTATCGTCGTCGTACTTCAAGTTGAGGCTTGTCCAATAAATGCCAAAATGCGCAAACAGCGATGCAGACTGTGTTGCAGCAAAAATGTTTTTCAATGCAGGAAACTTGTACCTCGAATTTCCGTAGAGTTGGTGTTTACTTCCTACAGCCACCTTGATGTAACGTCTAGATGAACCTCCTCAATCGCACAGCGCACAACGTATGAAGTCGCGCCCCAGCAGATGAAATCGTTCCAGATTCTACGCTGAATCCCGTTGAACTAGCAGTCCGTCCGAATCGGGATCGAATCGTCTCCTCGTTGCACCGTGTAGTCCGTGATGCGAAGATCCTCCAACCGTAGCCAACGATCAACCGTACCGAAAAATGGTCAAAAATGGTACCATATAGCACCACCCAAAAAAATTAAATTTACTGGACAGGCACTCACCTGAGGCCTGTCGACAATAGGCCTTGAATTTCAAATAAACTCCAAATCAATACTCCAACTATCGAAAGGCTCCCTAGTATCAACAGTTGACGATTGTACGCAGCTTACAATGCGATCAATGCGATTGTATGCCAACAGTCGAAGTACCACTCAGTATGCAATTCGATCCAAGTCATGCGATGTCACAAGCAGCAGTAGTATTCAACGTACATGTAACCAAAGAAAATCTCAAAAGCACCAGCAAGTAAGCGTGAGTTATGTTGAAAAGCCACTCACCTGTGGCCTGAGCAATATAGGCCTTGTATCAGAGTTACAACTGCTACTCCAACAATTCCTCCGGTTGTCGCTTGACAATAGTGCATGCAGATTGGCTGTATACGCTCGTCGTTGTCGATGGGGAGAATGAGTTCTTCCGTTGTTGAACCTGACAACAGCAGATCCGTTGACCCAAATTTGCCCTCCAAATTAGCCTATTATCTTTGCCGAACAATACACCACCGAATATAATGGTCTTCTCCAACCACTGATCCTGGTCACGGCACCATAAAATGTTGACCACTCCGTGGTTCGTGGGTTGGGAAAACGAACGATAGTCCAAAGAAAAACTAGCACAATTTATAGAAGTGGAAAATAGGTACACTCCGTTTATTGATACACGCGTCGATGCGAATATAAGTCTTTATTGCATGACGATCTATTGGCTACTAACTGCCGGTTATTGTTTATTAAACTGTTCTTTGCCCTGTACTGTGTTGTTTCGCTACCAATATGCATGCCTATTTATTGTCTATGTACTTCGCTTTCGGTTGTGTTATCTGTATTATCAATTATCGGTGCGTTATCAGTGTGCTAGTGTTGTGTTTAGGGATGTTCATGTTGTTATAAATCGTGTGCGTATAACAGTTATAATTTTAATTCATTTGTCCTAGATTTAAGTTTTAACTATGTAGTTTTGTAGTTCAAGTATCGTGTAATATCTTATAAACTAGCAACAGTATGAAAAATCACTTTTTGCGTGACACAATAAATGGACGTTCCCTAAATATTTTTTTTGTTTATTTCTACAAGGAGTAGAATAAAAAGACAACAAAGCCGTATAACTCCTTTTGCAATTAAAGCCTGTTAGCGTTAAGTTTTGGACACTTTAATTACACTTTAGATTTTTAATTATTTCATGGATCGCTGAAACGTTTCACTTATATGACAGTTGAAATTCTTTATTTCTTTATTTCATGGTACCACAATTTTCACATTCTTGTTACATGCAGTAAAACGGCATCGAATCAAGTGGAAGTGCGCAATCGCATTTTGTACGAACGGCAGCAAAATCCGTGATCGGTACGTGATCTTACCAAGAAACTAAAACTACAGAAAAGTACCGTGTTTTGTGTTTGCAAATCATTTGCATCGGATGGTTCGAAGTCGAGCAAATCGAAAAGAATGCTCGCGACAAACGGAAAGAAAGGTGGTAGCCTTTATTGAGAAAAAATCCCAATCTCTCTGTGTGAAATGTGGCTTGCAAAGTTGGGAAGATGGAGACTTTGAGAAACTTTTTGAGTTGAATCCTCAAACTCGCTTTATGACTTTGTTCCACCTGTACATAACACAGGATGCCAGCTTTTCATCGAGTATCCCCAATCGTGTTTGCTTCTCCGACTTTGACAGTTCGGTTTATTTTGATTTATCCATGAAGCAGGAGCTTCGTGGAAGCCTAGAGTATCATTGACCTATGATTGCTCGGGCTAAAATCGTATTTTTTGACAACAGTCACTCGTTGGTTGGCAGTATAAATGGAGTAAAGCTGATTTGGAGCGATGGCAACATTCTATTATCCCATAGGTATCGACAAATCTTGATTTAGGGGGATGGACGTGGGTCGAGACTTCAGTCGTTTGATGTCTCACCTCATGTCCAATCATTATTCTTTGAATATTTATACCGTGTTGGGCAGAGCGACAGCAATCTCTGTGAATGTGGACAATGTTACAAGGACGCACCTCACGTAATGTGGTTTTGTGCAGAGCATCGTGGAATCAAAACTTAGATTTATGATCCTCTTTTTGCTCGAGATAGACAACCTCTTGTACCGGTTCGAGATATTTTGGCTCCACGTGATGTGGAGTTTATGAAACTCATATATGTGTTTGTGTCTAAAATTAGCCATGAATTATAGTTAGTTTAACCTGTATGTTTACTGTTGTTTTGTTTTGTGTTTTTCTTTCTCGAAAATGTTCCAGCCAAAATTAAATACAAAGTTGTTTAGTAATGAGTTATCATTTGAGATTTAGAATTTAAAATAAATGTGTTATGTAAATCATACTTAAAATTCTCCTCCTATCTTCTCTTCCATTTTACTATTATTATTTTTAACCTCGGGATGGCCGCAAGTAATCTAGTTCTACACTCAATAGCAAAAAAAAGCCGAGCAAAATTTTGCTTCCAAAAAATGCCATGGTCAACCTACTGTAACTTTATCAATTATAAATATTTTTAGCTGAAACTTTCACCACACTATAAACAATGCATAGACCCTATGTGGTCGAAATTTTATGTTGATCAGGTTTATACATTTTAAGTTTTCATAATATTTGTGAAAAAAGTCATTTTTGTACATACAAATTTCAAAAATTCGTATTTCTGTGAAAAATTTAGATAACAAATTTTAAATTTCACAATAGCCTAAAAATACATAGGAAATGAAGTGGACGAAATTTGAACTGTTTCTATCAAGTGGTTTGGTCTACAGCTGGCGTCAAAGTTGACGCACCAACATGAGTATTTCCCTTTTTCACCCGATATTGACCGTGCTGAAATATCGGTGCAAAAAAAAGCCGAGGTGAATTCTTCCAATAATACTGTATAACACTGTATACGTAGTCTTTTCAATCCAATTGATGCTGTATGCCATATTTTGAAGTTCTTCGTGAGTTACACTAGTTATTTTGGATATTTCAGGCGTAACCAATCATGTTTCCAAATAAGATATGTTATGCAATTTCACATATGTTATGAAAACTTAAAATTTATAAACCTGATCAACCTGATCAAATGAAATTTCGACCACATAAGGTTTATGCATTGTTTATACTGTGGTGAAAGTTTCAGCTAAAAATATTTATAATTGACAAAGTTACAGTAGGTTGAGCACTGCAGTTTACAAATCTTGGCACGGATTTTTTTTCCGTGTATGGTATGGTATGTTCACGCACCCTTCCTTCCCTGTAGATTGCGTTGTGCCAAACCTCAAAATATTGCTCATCAAGAAAAAAAATCAGCTCATGCGAGGAAATCATATTTTGCAGACCCTCCGCAAAATCACTTTTCGGTCGGCATCAAGATGTTGGAAAGTCGCTGGAATAAGTGTATCGAGCTAAAAGGGGACTACGTCGAATAATTGAGCAAAATTGGCAGCTGATCGTATACTGAATGAATCGGACAATAGCAGTGTGGACGATTTCTCAGTGCCTATTTTTTAACCGCTGAATCAATAACGGTTGCATTCAGTTTGATTCAACTGTACGAGGTTGCTTGAATCAAACTCATTTCTTTAAATCATCATACCTTAAACGTTCAAAATTCAACCATTTAACATGATGTAGAAGGAGATGTTCGCTCATCACCATGAGGCTCAAAGGCCCCACTGCGGGGTAGGTCAAGGCACGGACGAATCCGCAACCTCAACAGGCAAAGCATGCGCGCCTGATCTTGCTCGCGTACTACCAATGGGGGAAACCTTAAAGGTTCCTTATCTCATGACCTTGAGCAATGCCATATAATCCACCGTGAAGACAACCTGGACACTACATCAAATTAAGCAAGAAGTAAAGAACGATATAGGTATGACACTAACCAATTTTCCTTTCAGCCGAATTTTCAAACTCAAAGCCCACTGTTGGAAACAGTCAAATCACTAGATAGGTGTGTAGAAATAAAGATTTACGACAGGAAACTCCCAGAAAGAGGAATGTTTTTTTTTTGCGAAATGAGACAGTTTCTGAATTAAAGTGGGGCAAGGAATATCCAAAAAAGTCGTGTTCAAATATTGCATCATCCTTCATGTACACGCCTGAAATATGGCATGAACGGCTACAACTGTTATTTACGATCATTTTGTTGTGTCCTCACATGTATTAGTCATTACAAGATAACTTATAGCAAGCAACTTTTCTACGTAATATTAAAAGTGATACAGTTTATTTTTCCTATGCCCATGCCAGCAAATTTTACCAGCCGAGGAACAATTGTGATGATTTTTGTTACTCAAAACCTACGCTTGTTTGTTTCAGTCCCAGAGGTTATGAGTTTATACGACTTTTCCTAAGTGTATTGAAGAGGTGGTTCTTCATCATGCACTCCATTAAAGGCCTACGGCCAGATTGAGTTAGTTGCAATAAAACTTTCCGCCTCTGCCGAGAGTTACCGGAATCATCTGTCCAATGAAAAATCTCCGTTTCACGATGACAAATATCGTTACACCAAACCTTGAAAGTGAAAAATTACCTACTATAATTCTTCGCCGAAATCTTAACGTGGTCCTTTTTTCGCTCTGCCTCTGTTTCTTAGTGTCACATAAAACACACAAAAAATCTTTATTATGAGCTTCATAATCATATAATGGAACGTATTTATTGTTATAAATGTGTGCCTACAGCTCACTGAAAGCTTATGATTTGCTGTTTTCACCGAAGGCATTGCAATCTAGTTGTGATATTCGCTTTTCTTTCCGGTTCCCCAAGGGACAATCATTATTCGAGAGGGCTCTTGCGGTTTAATGCGCGAAAGTTAATCTAAGTCTATTCAAAGTGTGCTAAAAACTGATGGAAATTAATGTAAGGACCGTTTAAACCTTATGCTTCCACACAATTCAATGATGAACAACAATGTTTTAGAGAACGAATCAGTTCGGTCGGGCACGTGCGATAAATAAATTAAAATTTTATTTTGTCGTTTTAAATTCTATAATAAAACATGGTACGTTTTTAAATGAAAACTGAAAAAAAAGAACACATTCTAGTAAAGTATTCGAGACTAGAAGGGACTATCTGTGAACATAAGTTCGCTTGCATTTGGGCAGAATAGCATTCGTCTTGGTAGAGTGACTTTCTCACCTTTATTCCAGTCCGTCAAGATCAGCCATAATCGGAATTTAATGTATGAATTTGGCAACCTACAGTTAGGTTTTACCTCTTTTATGCACCCAAAAGTTAAAGAGGTATTAAAAAATTCAATTGCAGTTTTTGCAATCATATCTTGAGAAATCCACGTGATTCACAAAGCGATTTGTGGTAGGGAAACGGAACCTATTCTCACCATAGTACACTCAGTAGCAAAAAAAAGCCGAGCAAAATTTTCTTCCAAAAAACGCGTTGTTCAACCTTCTGTAACTTTGTCAATTATCAATATATTTGGCTGAAATTTTGACAACTATGACAACTTGCTAATAAACGCTAAGCTTAGCGATAAACGCTAAGTGGACGAATAAACAGTGTTCGGTATTCAGTGCATATTCACCGATTTCCACTGGAGGTCCGCTTACTGAGCTCAAGATAGGTACCGCTTCCCTATAAACGAAGCCATGACAGCGTGTGCAAGTGGTTGGCAGCACACAGATTCCTCGAAACATTTTTTTCGCTGTGTGTTGTCAGCGATGTCAGATCGTTTTTCAAAATTTCTCTAAGGAACATTGAAAAATGTGTGCATTTGTCTGTAGCTATTCACGGTTTTGTCAAATCTTTGCGAAAAATATAAGAGTGAGAGGAGTATTTTATTTGAGAGCAAGGTGAGGAATGGTCATATCGCATTACTAGGATAATCTCATACTCTCTTATACATTCATTTACTTTTTATAACTGTCACAAACTATCTGGAAAATATTTTATTTTTTAGGAAGTCTTGGCCTTTTGAAATTGACACATATTCTTAAGGTCCTTCTTATTTTGTAGCAATTAAAACATTAAACTTAAAAATTGACTGATTTTAGCTTCTGTATTCGACCACCAGGTGGAGAATCCACCTGTGTATTGCTAATCGTAGCAACCCTAGTGTGAACAAAAAAAATGACAACGTTTCAATCAAAATCCAACTGGAACGGCTGAAGGGTGATGGTGAAAAACATCTTTTCAGCGAAGCGCGACGTCGTGTTCATAATGGATGACGTGATCTACTTGACGCTGTACGGCAGCGAGTGGCAAGAGACCGGGAGCTTTACATCCTCATATCTTCGATTCCAAGTTCCCGAAGATGCCCTTTCTGTGGCTGACGATAAGCGAGAAGGGAATGTCCAAGTAGCTTATCTTTCCATCGTGGCTTGCGGTGAACGAAGAGATATCCAGTATGAAGTGCAAGCCGCAAGTTGCCTCCTTCATCAAAACGGATCACACGTAGAAGAATGTGGTCTTTTAGGTGAATCTGTCCTCTGCCCATTATTCCAAGAGATTACTGGAGGAGATGGACCGGCTGAAGATACACGTTCAACATATTAAAAACCACCAACACTATGAACGTCCTCCAGTTGCAACCGATAGAAAATGTTTGGTCGAACCTCAAATGGAGAATCAACTCCAATAAAGTTGTGGCCAAAGAGTTAAGGCCAAAAAAAAGTTTCGGTAATCCATCTTTTTATCGGCCATGGCTAAGGTTTCTGACAATTGCTGTAAGGCCGTGCGGCAGAACGTCTAAGCATTTTTGTAGAAAGCTCAATAAACGTAGGGTTTAAGGAAACTTTGTTGCATTGAATTATCTCTTCTAATTTCTTTTTGCATCGCCATTCAAAATAAATCCATGTTTTAGTGCATACGTTAACTAGTTTGGCCTATACAAAGATGAATATTTAATGAATATTCTGAAACGTCTACAGACATTATCATACAATAACCTGGTTAGTCTCAGGCAGTTCAAACTGTCCTTCAAAACTTAAGGTCTACAATTGTAACAGTAGCTTCATGGTTAGTTTGTTTGGCATAGAATATTCCAAAAAAATCTCATAATGTCTGTTGGACTTACAGGATATTAATTGAATATGTTTGAATACATATTTTAACATTCTCTGGCGGTTAAAGCTATTGTTACAGCTGTAGGTCTTAAGTTCTGAACTCCAGGACAATTTTGACAACCTAACGCATCGCAAAAAAAATATTTCCTACTTTTTTTCAATCATTTCCATGTTTGCTTGTAAAATTGCTTGTATGTAAACGCTTGTAAAAATTAAGACCTGAGAGAGGTAATTTAAAGAATATTGCATTATACAATCAAAGTGGCTTACATTTAGTTGCGCAGTCTTACGTCAACATTTTGAATAACCCAATGGGACTGTACCTTGAAGTTGTGAAATTACTCGATATTTCAAATAAGTGAAAGTCATTAAGAGTTTTTGCAAATAATATTTGATCCATTACATTCCAAACAAAATCTTAACTTCTTAATTAAAGGGTGTATTCGATAAAAATGGCACACACATATATACTCATCAAAATTAAACTGATTATCGGATTTTCTTGAAATTTTCAGGGAATGAAGAACTACTAATGAGTTTTGATTTACGAATGCCCGCACTTTCCTTTTCACTCCACCCATCAAATTTTGTACAACCGATTTTCCCAGTGTTTTTGTTGTTTTTACCCAAATTTTCTTCAATTCTAGGTCTGTTTTTATAGTTTTGGGATGTTTGCGAAGTTCCGTTTTCATAATTGCCCAGAATTTTTCAATTGGACGAAGTTCCGGTGAATTTGGTGGGTTCATATCCTTTGGCACAAAATTGACTCCGTTGGCTCGGTACCACTCCAATGCGTTTCGAGCGTAGTGGCAGGATGCTAGATCAGGCCAAAACAGAGTTGATCATTTGTGCTTCTTAATGAATGGCAAGAGACGCTTCTTAAGGCACTCTTCCGTGTAAAACGCACCGTTTATTGTTCCGGAAGTGATGAAGGGAGCACTTATTCCACCACATCCGCAAATCGCCTGCCAGATTAGAAACTTCTTTGCAAATTTCGATAGTTTCTTCTTTCGAACATCCTCCGGAACATCGAACTTCGACTTGGCAACGAAATATTCTTGCCCAAGAAGTTGACGGAAGTCGGCCTTGACGTATGTTTCGTCATCCATCACGATGCAACCGGATTTGGTGAGCAGCTTCGTGTAAAGTTTCCGGGCGCGGGTTTTCGCAGTGATGTTTTGTTTTTCATTCCGGTTTGGGGCTTTTTGCACTTTGTGAACATGTAACCCAGCACGCTCATGGTTTTCTGCACAAAACCGACTGACACCTTAGACTTTTTAGCGACATCTCGAATTGACATGTTTGGACGGTTCTTGAATTGTTGTACGACTTTCCTGGCCATTTTACTGTCCATTGGACCACTTTTACGACCACTCCCTTCCTTCCTTTGGACACTCAGACGCTCCTTGAAGGTTCTTATTACACGAGATACAGTTGTATTTTCAATTCCAAGCCTTTTAGCAATCCACCGGTGGGACGCCCCTGGATTTTGATTGTGAGTGCACAAAATTTTCTCACGGACAATTTCTTGTTTCGACGACATTACTGGAACTACTGAATGTATAACTATGAAACTTGGCAGATGTAAATAATACACTATGGATAAGATCTACTCAAATTTCTAGGTTTTTTACTCATACGATTCAAAAGTTACAGAAGATTTTCTGTGTGCCATTTTTATCGAATACACCCTTTAGCGGACATTCTCAATGTGTAAAATATGGTGACCCCAGACTTAGGAAATACCGGCACCGGCATCGCCCAAGTGCAGGTCAAATAAGGAAACTCGCTCTTTTGGAAGCCGAGAATACCTCTGCACTTTCATGAAAAATCACTGGGATGTTAGATAACAGCGGTGGGTGGCAGCAGGGTTCGATCGATTTGGTAAACGGTAATGTAAATACACGAGGCGTTTAGTAAAATATTTGAGTTGTAGTACATTTGACACATCATGTTTTTATTGCGATATGTACGAAATCAATTATAATGTTTTTGAAATGGAAATATACTTCATATCAACAAGAAACTCTAGGAGTGGACAGCATTTTCTGCTAGAACCAAAGATGTGAAGAGAAAGAATTGATAGCTCTGTTAGACTACGGCAGGCTGTGAAATTGAATAGAAGCAGTTTGAAAATGAGCGGAGCGCATTTTGAAAGGCTACATGCGATCGAGCACACAATCTTTTACCAAGCTATCCCAGTGCGTGATAGTCTTGGGAGGGGAAGCAGTACCCCCCCCCCCCTTGATTGACTCCTTAAATGTTCAACTCAAGTCAAAATATTGATGTTAAGTAAACAGAAAAATTAATTGCTGAAATTAAGCTACATGTGAATACCAATTTTGCGTTCCAACTAGTTTTAAAACTGGCTCACTTATTCAACAAAACATCATACAACAATTATACAAACAAGCACAATGCTAAATACTACTGCAAAAGAACAATGATAAGAATTTTAGCTTCATTCAAAAAAAATCAATGGAACGTGAAGGGATGTTCGTATGTATAGTTGAGTAAGAAGCTTTGAATAACTTAAAAACATAATTACATTCTTACTAGAACAAAATTGTTTCGTCATTCATTTTGAGCAACAAACTGCATCCAACATTTATGGAAACTATACATCCTGAATGAGTACAAAATCGGCGCTTCAAGATTTTTGTTGCATTTATATGGAATCTGAACCGTTTTACTTGTCGCTAAATAAATTTCTCATTGAATTTCCTTATAAATAAGATGCTTTGACGGCCACTTCTGCAGAGCTCTTTCATCCGCTTTCTCAACAAACCACTCATTCAAAAAACTTTTCCACTGAAGGATCCATTCTCCGCTAATAACTGAGCGAGCAGTTAACCTCGTCTTTGCTTTCCCGGCACCAGCCACGTGCCTTAATTCCCAGGGCGAGATCGTCTTTCTTCCGTTCATTAGTGATAATCAACCACGTTCCTGGGTTGTTCCCACTGTTGCTATATATTCCGTCGTAGCTGCAACGACGATATCCGTCGAGTGATAGTTAAAACTCGCGAAAAGTACACCAAGTGGTCCATTTGCATCGTGCTTATCTACCATCCAACTTGCTCTAATTGAAGTAATAGATATTCGGTACAACCACTCACTCACAGGGGAATGTAACATAGAGGATCTCCAGGGGCAGCGTTGTTTTTTTTTGTTAAAAATTTACAGCTGAATAAAGAGTTTTGAGTATCGGTTTAAATGTCATTTAATAGCATTTGGATGTAATCAATGGGTCAACCTTACTTTTGATCAAATGCTTATTATGATTTTTGATGAAGATTTAAAACTACCGTCGACATTACAATAACATGTTTTTTTTACATTCATTTTGACCATCTCATTTGATCAGCAGGAATGCGAACGAATGGAATGGTTTTGTATCCATGAAACAAACAATCATTTGAAAAAAAATCTGGTTTGCATGATTTAAACAATATTGTACATCTATATACAGAGTGCGGCAGAAAATAATGCGAAAATTTGTTCGTTTTCTTTCAAATCTCATTTTCAACTTAGTCCTTTTAAACAACCCCAATTTATTAGGCGCGGATGTCCGCTTCCCGTCTTCCGCTGCTTAGGACCATCCTGCAGGGACTTTTTTATATGGTAAACTGTTGCCAAATGGCACCCTACCACCTTGGCAATCTCTTTCTGCTTCTTCTGGGCGAGCAACAAACTGGTGATCACTTCTTTCGCGAAGATTTTGAAAAATTTGCAATTAAACAAATAGAATGTTTGGATGCAGCACTGGAAGGTAAACATAAACAAATACACTTTCGACAGAAATTAATCACTAATTAGACGAATTAACCCCAATACTCAAGTTTGAACATTTTCGCATTATTTTCTGCCACACCCTGTATTTAAATTTACTTCTATTAAATATTTTAGGAATGCCTCCATTTAGAGAGCGCACCTCTTGAAATGTATGCTTTAAGAGTAAGGTTAATAATTTACTAAATCACTCAGATTTTTCTCTTTCATTGAAAACTATAATAATTTTCTTACGTCTGTCCACAAATAAAGGCGTTTGAAGAATAAAACAAAACTGAGCTGGACTAAATGACCGGTTGGATGGTTCGAAGACATGCTCGAAGAATCATAAATTTAAATTATTAGCCCGCAACCGGAGTGGAAAATAAACAAGGCATTGGCGAAGAAAGTATATTTCTTCACCGTTCCACTTTTTCCAATGTTTAATAGTTTTGCTGAGCAGCAGTTTCCTGGAGGATGCTCTAAGGTGAAATTTCATTTACATTGCGTTTCCCAGAGGAAAGATGTCAGTGGAAGAGAATAGAACTGCGTTATTTGCGCTTGTTGCTTCTTATAATTTCATGGAAGTGAGTTGCCGCAGAAGAAAATTTAGTTGTCTGCTTAGTAGAAGATGTTGAAAGATTGAGAAGGAAATTGGTCGTAACTTTTGCTTGTCTGTCCAGTTCGATACAAAGTATGGCTGGCAAACTAGCAGAAAGTTCCGTATAAGAGGTTAATTTCTGT
This sequence comes from Aedes japonicus, assembly GCA_034211315.2. Lineage (NCBI taxonomy): Eukaryota > Metazoa > Arthropoda > Insecta > Diptera > Culicidae > Aedes > Aedes japonicus. The sequence continues at coordinate 17,959 of JASCZW010006043.1, forward strand.
TTAAGCAAACTGATACCGCTCGTTCCCGACTCCTCGCAGCACACTCATTGCAAGACGTTTTATGTAATTGCTTTATTTCATACCCGATATCAATCAGTGTTTCAATTGATTTGAATCAAACAAATTGGAAGTGATTCTATTATTGAAGGATGGAACGTATTCAGTTTCAAGAAAGGTTGTATTTACCTAGCTTCCAGGTTGCAATCAGTTAATTTAATTTCAAACCTGTCATTTGAGTGAATGCTTCTTTATTGGGTTTTGCAACCAGGTCAGAAGTAGTTTCTCCTTCCCCCGAAACCGAGTTCCAGGACGTTCCATTCGCCTTAAAATAAATACTTTAGGGTTTTGGAATTTCCAATCACAGCTGCTAATGAATATGCTATCTTGTTGTGCTACGAGGATGGTTTGACATGATTGATTCCGTTACTTCTGTGCCAACTGAGCTGACTGATCGGTGCTTCGTTTTATATAAATCTTATCACTAAAATCGGGTAAGATATTACTGAAATAGTTCGATTATATGTTTATGGATTTGTAAATCCTGTTACAAAAATGTAACTTACACTTACAAAAATGTAAGCAAATTTTAAGAAGTGACGTGGAGACGTTCGAATCTGACCTCTCTTTAGTTGCCATACAGAGTGTTTCCAGCCGAAATGACCTACCGACCAGCTTCGAGTGTCTTCGATTTAATTGAAAATTTGTACACACGTTTTACCCACGAAAAAAAAAATTTCCACTGATGCAAAAAAAGTTTGGACTCAAGAGTCAGTTTTAAAAAGGGCGTAAGCAATTTGAATAGCACTTCAATAAATAATTTGTAGCTCGAAAACCTTTGGTACAAAAAAACTGTCTTCTAACAAGTTGTGGCCGTATGTGTGAAGGTTGTGAAAAAAATATGCACTGAAAAAAAAACTTAGGATAAAAATCGAAAATTAACATCAAAATATAACGTTTTGTATTTTTTAATGGTAATTTTTTTAAAATTATTGCGCAAATTTGAGCAAATACTCCAGGATGGAGAATTCCCAGGAAAAAAAGTTTCTAAAACATCAAGTTTTGGTGAATTGCTCAAAATATTAACATTTGCGGGAATAAACGTATTCTGATGATATAACCTGATTTTTGAAATATAAAATAAAATTAAGCTCTATTAATGATCTTCGTAAGAGCATTCGTTCTCGAGGTATTTACGATTTAATTTTATCATATTCGAATAATATTTTAAAATACGACCTTTTCATACATTATTCGCGTCCATCCAGTAACCACAAAACATTTTTCAAAGTGTTTGTTAAGTTTCCAACAACTAACTCTTTGACGCAAAACGATTGGATGAACTCTCCTTGAAGCAAGACGATTGGATGAACGGTTCAATAGATATGGGGTTAAATGGTTCAAACAGTATTTTTAGCGCTTCCCGCTGTCGGCCAACTTGTGAGACAGAGTGATCGTGTGTGACATACACTAAAGCCTACGATTGTGTGGGACGTAAAGCAATGCATACGACTGGTGACCCTCCGGAGTAAGTCCGCCCTACCGGAAGCAGTGGTAATTCCGAAGCCAATCGACTAGCCAATGAAGCCAGGAGGGAACAGGCCATCGATATGCCAATTCCAGGAGAAGATGCACTGAGAGAAACTAAACAACTGATACGTCACCGGTGGGATAACCAGTGGTATGAGAATAGGGAGTCAAAGCTGAGAGAAATAAAGGAAGATACCAGCAGGTGAACGGAACGCGGGAGCACGGCCGAACAGCGTCTTCTTACACGTTTTAGGATCGGACAAAAACGTCTAACCCACACATTCCTGTTAGAGATGGAACCGCCGCCTAATTGTGAATGTTGTGGTGATGGATGTCCGGCATTTAATTTTCGAATGCCGGAAATTTGTAACCAAAAGGCGGAAACATAATATTGGAACTAGCCTACGTGACGCCCTAGGAAATAGAGAGGAGCAAATAACAAGAATGCTGAACTTTCTTAGGGAAACAAAACTGTTTTCCAAACTGTAGTGAGACCAGAAAATATAAGAAGCTGAAAAAGAAAACGAAAATAAAAGAGGTGAAACGTGTCCGATACTAAACCGAATGAACAAACAGAAGTCGATGAAGAAAAACTGGTTAAAAGTAACTAAAAAAGAAACAACGATGAAAACAAGTACGGAAGAATAAATACTGAAGAGTAACAATTCGGAAATAGCCAATGAAGAGAAGCCGTAGCAGTAGTCGAAGAAGATCAATGTAACGGAATCAGCGGAAAAATTGGACGAATAGAAATCAAAGAAGAGAAACGGAAGAGCAGAAGTACAAGAAGATGAAGATGTAGAGGAGCAGAAGGAAAAAATGGAAGAAGATAAGCAGAAGAAGAAAAGTGGAAGGAGAAAGAGAAACGGAATCAACGGAAGAAGAAAACCAAAACGGATGGAGGGAAAAAATGAAAAAAAAAACAAAAGTAATTGAAGGAGACACCACGAAAGAAGCAGTGCAGTGGAAAGAAACAAAACCAAAAAGTGAAATAGAAGAAGAAGACGTGAAGAAGAGAAACGTAACACGTAAAACGTAATCGAAGAAGAAAAGTGAAGCAGAAAAAGTAGACGAATAGAAATCAAAGAAGAGAAATGGAAGAGCAGAAGCACAAGAAGTTGAAGACGTAGAGAAACAGAAGGAAAAAAAATGGAAGAAGAAAAATGGAAGGAGAAAAAGAAACGTAACGGAATCAACGGAAGAAGAAAGCCGAAGCGGATGGAGGAAAAACTTAAAAGTAGAGGAAATCGATTGAGGCACAACGGAAGAAGCAAAGGAGTCAAAAGAAGCAAAATAGACATGGAAAAAAATGGAAGAAGATAAGCAGAAGAATAAAAATGAGAGCAGAAAAAGAAGCATAACGGAATCAGTGGCAGAAGAAACCCGAAGTGGATGGAGGAAAAAAAATGAAAAGCAGAGGAAATTGAAGGAGGCACCACGGAAGAAGAAGAAAAGCAAAGCAGAAGAAGAAAAGTGGAAGGAGAAATGTCGAAAGAAGGAAAAATAACAGAGATAAGAAGAGCAGAACAATCGCAAGCAGCAGAAAAAGTTGAAGCAAACCAACGTAGGAACAGAAGGATAAATAGAGAAGTAGAAGATTAAGGGTTGAGAAGGGTGGAACGAAGTGAATTGGGAAACGATTTATTGGATTAATATTATACGTGAATTTCATAAATTCGTAAGACACGAATGCACCCTTCTGGTGTTACGTGTCATTAATAAATTTAAAAAAAAAGTATTTTTAAAATTTTCGTTTGACATATGCCTATTATGGTTCTTATAGTATACTTGTAGTACATTGTGTGTAAAATTTTGAAGCTCTAACGTTAGTTTTGGAGGAAACTTCAGGGTGGAGAGATTTGAAGTGAAGAAAGCGTCTCTAAAGGTCAACTTTCAAATACCTAAACCAGGAAACCATAGAGTAGGTGAAGACTCTACGGGGCTGAGCTGCAAGCAACCCGTATGGTCCACGGGTCGCGGATGGTGGGATTCCATCAGATATGATGGACAGCTACTGAATACACAAATAAGTAGCCCCGGACGAGCGGCTGGGCTTGTTTAGGATGTGGGGAGACTGAGCAGTTGTTGGACTCGGTTGAGTTTCTTCCAAAAACCCACAAATATCCGAAAGCAGCCCTGACAAAAGCGAGCCACCCCTCTTTTTTTAAAAAAAAAAAAGTCCATGCGTCTGTTCTCCATGTTAGGAGTGGCTGAGTCACCGTCTTGTTAGTGCGCCCAGGGCTCTAAATACAGAAGCCGAAAGTCCTTGAGGTGCTTGGGACTGTTAAACAGCAGCATCACGGTGGTCCTCCTGCGAGATAGTGGGGTTGGTTGTGGGCCTTGCGAGCCGACACCATTGAAAAGGAATTGCAACGAATAATACACAAGGAAGAAATTCGAACCGGAACAGTCGGCATGGACCTAGGCCCTACACCTGAACCGCTATTGTGTCATGTTCAAGTACTTCCGATATAACGATAAGGCTAAGATTCTTAGGCGCTTCTGATTCGACGTAGTATATTACAAAGGGATGAATTATTGCTTGGTTATTATTCCAATAACTACTTTGAACGGCATCTTGAAGAACAAAATACCCTGCATGGAGTAGTATGACAAAGGGTTGTGTGCCTGATCGGATACTACTGTTCAAATGCCCTCCGCTTGTTTTCAAACTTGTATCTTTCAATTTCAAAGCCTGCCGTTGCCCTATACGGAACTATCAATACACTTTCTCTTCATGTCTAACAACAAATTACCGGCCACTCCTAGCGCTTCGCATGGAGATGGGAAATTATCTGCTTCTGCAAACTTCATCAACTCTTATTGTTGGAGCATCTAGAAACACTTATGAAAAGACCATATTTCCAAAAATTATTCGAGTATGGTCAATTTAAATCGTCAATATCTCGAGAACGGATATTCTTACGAAGGTCATTATAAGGCGTATAAAAAATTTAAATTTTTTAAAAATCAGTTTGCATAATCAAAATACGTTTTTTCTCGCGAATATTAAAATTTTGAGAGTTGCACCGAAAACTTATGTTTTAGAAACTTTTTTTCCTGTCATTTTTTCATCAAAAAAACTTTGCGTTCATTTGGGAAATAAGTTAAAATTTTCACAGTCAAAAAATAAAAAAAATCAAAAAATATTCGTTTGAGATATTAAAATTTTCATGTTAATTGTCGATTTTTTCCGATTTTTTTTTCTCAGTGTACATTATTTTCACAACCTTCTCACATAGGGTCACAGCTTGTTCTTAGACAGATTTTTTGTACACCCAAAGGTTTTCGAGCTACAAATTATTAATTGAAATGCTATTCAAAATGTTTACGCCCTTTTTAAAACTGGCTCTTGCGTCACAAAAACCTTTGTTAGCGCGGAAAATACCTAAGCCAAAAGCGTATGCAAAGTTTCATTCAAATAAAAAAATATCGAAGATAATTTTCTACATTTCTAGGTCATTTCGGCTGGAAACGCTCTGCTCTGTTTTTGTGATCCAAATAGGGTACGGAACGGCTTAATCAGGGGTCACTATTTTAATCAGTTGTTAAGAAATAGGTCTAAAACTCCGACATTTTCCAAATTACTTCACTTTTAATTATACAATCATAAGCTCTATCTATCGGGCTTATGATTCGATGTATAAATCATGATTGATTAACCAATTTATTACTGTCATTTTGAAGATATAAAGTACAACATCTAGAAAACCATCAGTTTCCTACCTGGTGAAGAAGTGCGCTCAAATTTTGCCTTTGTGTATTTTGCATTTAATCGGGTGTACCGCGTGAGCATGTCTTCATCAGCTCTCTCTCTCACAGCTAGGCATGTTGCCAGAATGTAATGTTTAACATGGAGTAAAATTTATTACATATTTAGATAATCCGAAATCACTATTTATTTCACGTCACTAGAGTCCTATCATTAGGGGTTGATATTGGTCATCATCTGGCACTAAGTCCTTTCCTTGAAAAAAATGCACAATTTTTATCCATGTGTAATTTTTTTTGCCGCTGGTAAAAATTTATGAAAATCAGGGTATAGCTAGTTTGCAGTAAATTGTTTACATGTGCAAAATTTCATAATAATTGGTTCAGTGGTTATTGAGATGTCATCGGAACAAGAAGAAAATCGCCGGAGAATTTTGCGCGCCGTCAAGGAAAATCCGACTGCGACCATGAGATGGATCGGAACTGGGAATCATTCAAACAACTGTGTTTCAGGTGGTAAAATCGTTTAAGGAGTCCCAGACGACCGTGTAGCGGGCTGGAACTGGAAGAATATCGAAAACAGCTGACCCTATGAAGGCCCGGAAGGTGTTGGATTATTTCAAGTGTAATCCAAATCTTTCGATTCACGACGCGGCTCTGAAGGTAAAGTGTTCCACCTGGTTCGTTCAGCAAACTATGAAACGAGCTAGGCTTCGTGTATTTAATGTCCGCAAAGCATCGAACCGGCATAATCAACAAAACACGGCGACTAAATCCCGCGCTAGGAAGCTGTATCGAGAGTGATAAACGAAACCTACATCAAGGCAGACGCAAAGCAGATACCCGGGCCTGGAGTGCTGCGTTGCCAAATCACGGTTTGATGTTCCGGAGGACATAAGGAAGAAGAAAGTGGACAAATTCGTCAAAAAATACTTGCTCTGGTCATATTCCAATGCGGTAAACTGAATAAATCGTACATCACAACGGGTACCATCAACAGCGAAATTTACTGCACCGAGTGCCTCCAGAAGCGTCTGTTGCCCTTCCTGCGGTCCCACGGAGGTGAGACATTATTTTGGCCGGACCTGGCATCATGCCATTACGCGCGGTCGACGTTGGATTGGCACAGAGATAATAGCGTTGTTTTTGTACCAAAAACCTCCCCAGGGACTCGTCCGGTGGAAAGATTTTGGGCCATAATGAAGGCCAAAGTTCGACAATCGTCCAAGGTGTTTAAGAACGAGCTGGACTTTAAGAAAAAATGGATAAAAGTGACCAAAAAGGTCGGCTCCACCATTGCACAAAATGTAATGAAGGGCCTTAAGGGAAAGGTGAAGGGCTTTTAGCGATGGAAAGGAAATTGAATAATGTTATTATACCGAAACCTAATCCATATGTATTATTGCCTGAAAGTTTAAAGAAAATCCGACTTAAAATAAATTTTTGGCGAACACTTTTGTCTACATGCCTTATCATATGCAAAACAAAAATATGTTTCGGAGCACAGGACTGAAGCGGCTGTCATCCACGAACAAAAACCGCGAAGCCGAAAACTTGGTGCTGCGTGTGGTGCTTATTTGACAGCTCGGTTTTCTTGAAGGCAATATGCAGCAAACACAATATCCGCGGCGAAAGTTGTCGTGTTTTGTCGTTTATTTATTTGTGGAAAAAAAATCTTCCGCCTCGTACTTAGTGCAGTGGTTATCACAAGGATTGTATTTATTCATTATTTAGTAGCCAGGTACTATAATTTTTAATCTAAATTACTGATACTAGTAGTTTGGTAGAAGAAATATTGTAAAGAAATATAATCCATTGTGAACCGAGCTTGACATGTGCAAATCGTCACTAGCGCCACACCAAAAGTTGCAGGCTTCAAGAACTATCGCTCTCTTCACTTCTCTGTTTTGGAGCTGTTTAATAGTACCCAACGATAAATAATGCTTCGCAGTTGAGCGCAGTTGTGTTGCTTTTGAGAGAGCCCATGTTTCCTCTCTTCTTGGCTAACCATGGATATAGCGCACCGGTATTGTAACGTGAAGCCTGCTGTGTCTTGCATTTATTTGTTTTAAAGCGAAGCATCCCGTTTGTCATCACAGTCACTTTGGCTAACATTTGCGTGAGAGTTGATGAAATATGAAATACACATTGCCAATCTAAAAATCAATGACAAACTAAAAGTTCGGTCGTGTACGTCTGTCTCATAACCTGCTAGTAGACAAGTTTGTGATCGTAGCAATCGACATGTTTTGATTGATTGTTTTCGAGAGTGGATTGGTAAAACGAAGGAGTTGATTGAGGAAATTTACGTTTGCAGCAAATCGTGAACTGGTCTATTTCAGTTTGCCTTCGCACACATGCACGGAATCGCACCCATACAATATTGTTAGTTTATGTACAGTAACGGAGCTGAAGAAAACATTTTTTTAATCGGAAAGCAATTCGCATGCTTTTAATAAGTCCCTGCAATTGGGAACTTTATTCCATAGCTATGAAATTTTCTGAGTCTAATGCTCGTTGCTGAAGGTTTGTGCCGATAGACCAGAAGTAAGCAGAGGGATTAACGTCTAAATATTGGCAGATCTAATTATAGATTACATACAGTTTCATCAAATGTCTCAGGTGCTGAATAAACTGCTTAACACACGTCCCGAACCCTTCGACACTTTATCACCATTTCATGCTGGCTCGGCATATTTCGCTTCCTTTTTTCGATGACAGTTAATACTGCACTATGGTGCCAAAAACATAAATTGTGTCCAAATATATTTTAGTGGGAAAAGACATTTTCATTATTTATTCCATCTCAAATTAAATTCATCCTTAAATTTCCTTTTTTTTAAGTTTATAAGACCAGAATCTTGTCAACAAAGCAACTGTATTAAACAAATAACAAAATGTATTAACGTTCCAAAAAAAAATTATATGTATTCTGACCATACTGCTACGATACGCTGAATCAAACAGTGAGAAAAGAAATGATTAACTGTTCTGCCAGGTCTGAATGACATTTATGGCTACCATTAGAGAGCTGTGCCTCCAGTAAAGGGCAAGGCCAATATCCAAACGCCCCCGCCTCAACTCCAACCTCTCTACAGATATGCGAACATTCCGATCCGAAGCAATCGTGTGTCATTTTTCATCTCTTCGAATAAGGCTTTAAGTTGTGATTTCATCGCTGTGGGCAAAGATATAGATTTTTTTTTGTTCGGTCATTACGTGCTATCTTCTTCGAATGTATAAAAGCTGATATGAGATGGAGAAGCCAATATGATGGATACCGTCGTTGACGTTTTTGTCTCCCTGGAAGCAATCATTCCACATATGATCTCTCGTGTGTAAAGCATACATGGCAGTTTTGTGCTGGGCGGGTTTGTTAGAATCACTCATTTCCGATGAAATTTTGGTGCATAGTCTTCTTCTTAAGCATAATCAATTCTCAACAGTTTTTAGTCATGTTTGTTTTTACCACGCACATCTTTTCTTTTGTTTAATCCAATATTGTTTGTGTTTTCAAAAAGGACATGGATAAAATCGAATAATTTATTTTTTGGAAAGTTCCGGTCCTTGTTGATCGATTTTTATTTGTTACTCATGATAATATCAAAATAAATTTGCTCTGCTTGCAGTTAGGATCGCCATCAGCGCAGAGACAAGCATAACTCAACTGCAAATTTTTAGACGTTTCTCGTCGTAACATTTTCTTTTCTTATCGAACAAACTCATTTGCATCATTTGTTAACCGATTGGAGGCTATCACATGGTTCACAATCTTCCGACGACAACATATGAAATAAACATTGCCTCATCGTAGACCATATTGACCTCAAGTGTGTTGTGACACTCACGTTGTGTAAAGATGATTGATCCATTCTTTTTGCACTACAGTTGTTGTTATTGCAGATCTAGTCTGATTGAGACAAAATGTGTCAGTATGTTACTCTAAGATACATGTCCCACAATCTATCAGGAGCACAAAGAAAACAGTTTGCTTCCTCCGATGTGATTGTGCTCCTATGTTATTAGTGGATTCCCTTTGGAACCGTCGAAGGGTGGGAGAAAATGTCTAGCTTGAGTATATATCTACATAATAAGAATGATTTACATTGCAAATTGATCCTTTCTTTTCAAATAACAGCAGTAGCAGAGCACCAGAAGACCAGACTCATCTCTTGAGGAAAAACAGAAGAAGAAGGTTTCGAAAGGAAATGAACCCCAGAAGCAGTAAAAGCTACAACAAAAGTCGAAAGAAGCTTTCGCTTCCGAGAGGCACATTCCTATTCTGAATAATTTAATTTAGATGTAAGCTTAATGCTCGCCTCTCCGTTCTTATGTTTGATTATTGCTGATCAAAAACGGTCAGTCCAAATCTGATGGCTCTTTGGTTTTCATTGTCCCAATCGAGCGTATTTTTTTTTCTTTTAAATAACGACGTTTTCTTAGCTGAGTCAAGAGAAAACAATGATTAGCTGGACCATATTTTTTTATTCGATTTGGTTTTTTCTGGTTTCTTGTCTATTAGTAAGAAAACAACTTTTAATTGTACCTGTGTCAAAAAAAATAGTTTATGATCAAAGTTAATTACAATCATTGTCATCATCGTTAAGCTACCTTTTGGCTAGATACATTATAAGTTTAAAATTACTCTTGATCTTTATTAAATAAATCTTTTGCTGATTTTTTGTTTTGTTTACTGCAATTTGCAGTTATGAAGTGAAAGCTTTTCGTGTTAATCAAATCCGTAGATTTGTAGATTGTAAAGGGTGTTTCGATCAAAATTTGGTCGACTTAAACTTGACGCAGTTTTGTTCATCGTGCATTAATTTTTTTTGCATACGCCTCATTTTGAAGATGTGTGCGACTTTTAAGAAAGCGGTGACTCAAAATTCCGACGATAAACAAAACACGTCGGCCAAAGCACGATCGCTAAAGTTGTACACGACGATGCTGACGAAGTTTCATTGCGTGGTACAGATCGATGAAACTTACGCAAGGCAGACTTTAAACAGCTTTCTGGACTGGAATTTTATACGGTAACCGGACGGGGAAAGGTGGCAGATATTTTCAAGCGTATTAAACAGTCAAAGTTCGCGAGGAAATATCTGACGTGGCAGACTATCTGTATCTGTGACTTGAAGAGCAACGTTTACATTGCGACCGGAACCGTCAACCAGGAAATTTATCTGAGCGAGTGCCTACAAAAACGTCTACTGCCTTTCCTGAAGCGACACAATTGTTCCGTTCTATCTTGGCCGGATTTGGCATCTTGCCATTACGGAAAAAGGCCATGGAGTGGTATGCTGTCAACAACGTTCAAGTGGTGCCCAAGGACAAGAACCCTCTCAACACGCCTCTACCCAATCGAACAATATTAGGCCATCGTCAAGCGGAGATTCAAAAAGCAGTTGTGAGCAAGAAACAGTTCAAGGTAAACTGGCGTTCTGCGGCGAATAAAGATGAAAGACCCGGCAATTTGCATTCGGTAAAAAGGAAGCTTAGCTGAATATTTCTACTGTATTCTGTTTTAACTGAACTAAAAAAAAAATTGACTTGTTAATAAAAACTTAGATCGACTCACACACATTACTGTTTGACCCCTTTTTTTTATCAAACATACTTGGGTCCTCCTCTTCATACTTGGGTTTACTGGAACGGTAGACTATTTAGAGATCTGATAGATTTCAGTCTGAGTTGTTACGGGGTTACTAGAAAAAAAAATCACTAAATCCACACCTAGCCAGCTTTGCTGTCTGTGAAGGGTCTGCAGGTCGCCTTCTACTTGATCGATACACCTTGGTCGTTGAGCGCCTCTTCCTCTTGTGCTCATCGGTTTGTTTTAACGGAGCAGTCGTCTGCCATTCTTACAACATGCCCAGCCCATCGTAGTGAACCGATAGCAGTGTGTACGGGAGGGAGATTCTCCCAGCAACTGATGCAATTCATGGTTCATTCGCATCCTCCACGTTCTGTCTTTCATCTGCGCTCCACGCAAATCGTACGTGACACCTTCCGTTCAAAGTCACCAAGGGTGCGTGCATTGTCTATGTTTCGTGACCGTAGAGAACTACCGGCCTAATTGATATCTTTTAGATGGTGAAATTGTAGTTGAACGAACTTTGTTCGATCTTAGCGTCCTCTTAGGAGTCCAAAGTAGTTATTTTTCTGCTGGTCTCCTTATCGGCTGTTACCAATGAACGATATGCACAATGTTTTAATTCAGAGTTATTTACAGATGATGGAAAGATTGATTCAGTTCTGAAATTGCAGTCATTTTCCCAAAAAGTAAATGATAAGATGTTAAAATCTATCTGTTTTGGTTGTTCTATCAAAAAATCGTCCTCTAACGGGGATGTTCCATGATGAAACTCTAAATTGAGGATGATCCATTATGGAACCGTAAATTAAAGAAACCTAAGATTGGACCCCTATACGAAACCACTTACTGCTTATAAAAAAGAAATTAGACAATCCAAACGAAGATCCAATTTTTCACAAAAGTAATACTTCGACGTCGTACGACTTCAAACAGGTTCTTGCAAAGGATCATACGACTGAACTTTAACATGCTGAAAAATGAAGATGGAGTTTTTACAAAAAAAAAAACCCAGAGGGAAACATCAAAATTGAAAATGGAAGTGTGTAGGAATAACACTAAGAAATTATGAATTTTACACGATACCTAATCCATGTTTGTAAATAGTCCGGGAACGATCGGTTTTTTGTGTAGTGATGGTTTATTATTCTTCTTCACATTATAATTTTAACAACTTTAGGAATCATTGACCAGCAATCTGATATGAACTAAATAATGTATCGAAAATAAGCTATCCACGTACATTTGCGTTCTACGCGTGTTTTTGTGTTGGTTTTAATGTGTTCATTATAGCATGCTGTGCGTTTAACTGTCATATTTCGATGCAGTTTAAATTCCTCGTTTTCAAAATAACGCGCGTTGAAAATGACGTGCAAATTCAGGTTATGGGCACATGGCTACGTGAAAAAGGAGTAACTATGCGAAAATTGGTGAAGCGCTTTGGCATTTATCATGCGAGTGAAAATCCATCTCAACCAACTTTGGGAAGAGACAGAAAACCTGGATTTTCCAACCCTAAACTGGATAAGAAAGCGGTAGCTCTAGTTCGGAAGAACAAATCAATGTCAATACGTGAAATACGGGAATTAGTGTCGGAATGATTCGACGCATCATGAAACAGTACAACCTGAAGACCTACAAGAAGCAGAAAATCAAACAAAGTGAAAAAAAGATGCAACGTTAGCTACAAACACCCGGAAATTGTATTCGTGTGTGTTAAAGGGCGAACACGAAATTATTGCGACACCAAAAATGTCATGCCAATTTTCTCATAATCTTTAGAATCAAACCAAAATTTTAGGATAGTTTTATACATATATTTACTTCAAAAATCAAAAGAAAAGTTAATCGATGGAGCCTTGAGTGTAGAATTGAACGCATTTCGCTTGATGCCCTCCATCAAAGTCTTTACAGTGTCATCCGGTACCAGTTTCTCAGTTTTTTTTTCCATTTTCTCAACATGTCCTTCTCGTCTTTGACTGTCTTCTTGCTCTTCCGAAGTTCCCGCTTCATCATTGCCCAGTACTGCTCCACCGGGCGCAGCTCCGGACAGTTTGGCGGATTCATGTCCTTTGGAACAAAATGGACAGAATTGGCCTCGTACCACTCCAGGACACTTTTAGAATAGTGGCATGATGCCAAATCTGGCCAAAATAGCGGAGCTTCGTCGTGCTGCTGCAAGAACGGCAAAAGGCGGTTCTTAAGGCACTCAGATTTGTAGATCTCGCCATTTACTATGCCCTTTGTCACGAAAGGCTCACTCCTCAGTCCGCAGGAGCAGATGGCCTGCCAAATGAGATATTTGGAGGTGAACTTCGACATTTTCTTCTTCTTAAATTTGTCGTCCACATAGAACTTGCTCTTGCCAGTGAAAAACTCCAACCCCGGAATTTGCTAAAAATCGGCTTTTATATACGTTTCGTCGTCCATCACACAGCAGCCATATTTTGTCAGCATCTTCTCGTAGAGCTTCCGTGCCCGAGTTTTTGCCGTCGATTGTTGCCGCTCATCGCGGTTTGGGAAGTTCTGTACCTTGTATGTATGTAGTCCAGCTCTCTTCTTTGCCTTCTGGACGTAGCTCTGCGACATGCCGATCTTTTTCGCCAAATCACGGCTTGAGACGTTGGGATTTGCTTGAATCATCCGCTTCACCTTTCCCTCCGTCTTTTTGTTCTCCGGTCCCGGTTTTCTTCCAGCTCCTTTGCCGTGGTCCAACGTCAACCGCTCCTGGAACCGCTTCAACACTCTGGAGACGGTTGAATAGTGAATGTTCAACATTTTTCCCAACTGCCGGTGCGACAGGTCAGGAAATTCCAGGTGTTTGGAAAGAATTTGTTCTCTCGACTCGCGTTGGTTCACCTCCATTTTCGTTGAATCGAAAAACACGACTTCGAGTTTGACAGCATGTAAACAATACACATCAATAAGAAAGTGTGCAACATTTCGTTGATTTTTACCAAATGGTAAAAAAGTTATGCCCTGTTGAATGTGTCGCAATAATTTCGTGTTCGCCCTTTACTAACATTTTAATAAGTTTAGTGCGCATCTCTTTACAGATAATAAACCGGGAACATAATTGAATATCTGATTCGCTGCCGACGTCAGTTGAATTCAGCACACCGTTCACCAAAACGGATCCCGGTGCAAACCCAACCATTTTATCCAAAATCTCAGTGATTTCACGTGGAAGTGCGGCGGACTTCTCTACTTGATCTGCATTTGGGCGAGGTCACCGCCGGTATTGCCTCAAATTCAAATTTATGTTTGAGACTTGAAAATTATTAGAAAATCAAATATGTAGCAAATAGATATGCGAAAAGAATACAAATAACATTATGTTCTTATAACGCATACAATATTGTAGGTAAGCCTTTATTTAAACCATCGGACAAGTTTGGATACAGACATGAAAATAATTTCACCGTAATTCTACAGGTTGTGAAATCTACGCAATATCAACGTAGGTAATTCATACCACCAATTGGCTTGCATCGAACCATTGGAAACTACTTGAAGCAATCCACCTCTAGCGCACACATAAACTGCATAGCATGCATTCTACGGATTCTACATTTCACTGCAATCTCTGTACAATTGTGAAGTGGAGATTAATGATCACAAAATAATTATCGTCTCATTTTCTAGCTCTCACTTGCAATCTACTTGGTCTTGATAGAGCTTGAACAAAGCACGGGAAAATAAGGAATGGAAGTGAATCTCGCTTTCGCCAATGACTGGCATTTAATAGGGTACCAAACGGTTCATGATATTTTGTATTTCGCAAATTCAACAAGCAATGCGAAGCAACATAATTTGCTAAACAACGTTAAAAACGAGCTCGCCAATGTATTTTATGTCTTAATGAACAAACTTGTGGTGTGGTCGTTTTACCCAATTTACTTTCTGAGATGGTTCATACACAAGCTTATGGGTAGTAAACTGAAACCGGGATACTAAGCATGAGAAACAAGGGAGAAAATTTTCAATTATCATCATTAATAGCTTATTAAGATTCTATGAAATCACAGATCGCGTAGCTCTGGAGAAAAAAAAAGCATCAATAGAAGCCTGAAAATGACAGCGGAAAGTGCAAACGCTCATTGTGGGCTTTTATCGTACGATAGGCAAATCGTTGAGTGAAATTTCCTTCAGACAAGGACTGTTGTAAACGAAAGTTAAATCGAAGCTAAAATATGTAAGGCTATGTTTGGTAACATGACTCAAAGAGACTCAAAGATGCGAAATCATTGCACTAATAGTTTCAAAATTGGAAATATCTTCCTAACATCATGGGATCCCAGAAGTGAACAGCAATTTCTAACAGCGTTCGACAGGCTGTGATGTTCTGATGAGAGAGTTGAGTATTTTCCAGGTGCTTGCGCAAAATCAATTCGCGTCGTTGCTTTTCCAAGTGACGTTATTTTTTCCAATTTTCGAAAAACTGACAGCGAAAAAATTAAACAAAAAAATCTCCTATACTCTCAAAACTACTTTTATTCAAATTTTGAAGAGAAAATACCCAATTGGATAGATTGTTCAGGTTCTGTTTGGGAATTTAAAGTCACTACTCCCATTTGGCCAGTCAAGGTGGCGGATCCGTTCCGATCGGATCCGATTTTTGTAATAATTTGGCAAAACTATATGCGTTTCCTTCAAAATACTGCTTAACAATAGCCCCACGCTCAATTTCAAACTTCTTCTATTCTATTTCATAACCTGCCGAGCTCGATACTTTCTTTTCACCTCTTCGGTTTTAGCAAAAATCGCTGGTCACTACTGGGATCCACTGATGTTGAGAAGATGTTTCTAATTTCAAAACATTATAATTTAAAGTGCACTTTACGCAATAAAAACATAATTAGTAATGTATTGCATTAATAGTTAGAACTCAAATGGAGGAACAAAAATTGCAACAAAAGTAATTTTTGAAGCGAGAAACTGGTAATCAACTGTTCAACGCGCAGTGATCGTAGTCGTATAATAGATCACAAACATTGATGGTTATTCATAAAAAAATAAAAAAATTACATATGAATTCAACAATATTGTCCCAAAGACATCCTTTAACATGGTTAACCATTCAACTTAAAACGGCTTGCGTTTATGAAAACAGAATTTTATCAACTTGTACTGTGCAAATGTGGTGTGCTAACATTGAACTGGGTAAAGCTTTTTTCAATATTGTCTCAAAACCTCGTCAACAGAGATCATCATGGCGTGTTTAATATTTCTAAAACAAGTAGGTTTGGGCCAGTTCATAAACCACGTAGACTCATTTTTGAACATCTCAAAGCCCCCCCCCCTCCTACCTAGACTTTTCTCCATACAATTTTTTGAATTTTTGTATGGAGCGTAGACTTTTCACACCCCCCCCCCCACTTTTTAAACCAAAATTGATCAGCACCTTCAATTTCTGATAAGTTAAAAAATAAAGTTCCCTGAAACTGGGTTCCATACTAAAATCATCAAATAAGGTGTGACCCATTTAGTATTGGAACAAACATTTTTGGTTCTTACAGCGACCCTAGTGGTCGGATTTGTAAACAATGACATCTTATGTGTTCCCTATAACAAAAACAACATCAGAAGTTTTTTTTCGTTGTGCAAGTCGAACGTGTTTCAGAGAAATACGAAATGGAAGGAGCAAGAGAAAAAATTACTGTGGGCAATCATATGGAAAACCCCTCATAGTCCGGGCCAGAACTTACTAAAGTTTTGGGTTTTCCCCTAAATACCGTGTGGCGTATTTTGAAAAAGTACAAAGAAACTTTGCTGACGGATCGCAAGCCTCAAAGCAACCGTCAGGTGGGTACTGCCAACCGACAACTGCGGAACAAAGTCATCAAGAACATTAAGGCAAACGCCAACACTGCACACCGCGATTTGGCCAAAAAGTTTCGCGCCGCACGCAGTAACGTGCAACGGATTCGTCTCCGGGAAGGCTTTAAGTCATACCGTGCCTGTAGACAACCAAATAAGGATCAAAAGCAGAACAATGTGGTCAGAATCCTTACCTGGGCCGGCGTCGGTGGTGTGGTAAGCGTGACTACTATTTAGCACCCCAGTGGGTCTGGGTTTAATCTCAGTCGACGTCGGTGGTTTTTCTGAGGCGAAAAAATCTGGTCACGTCTTCCTTCTGAAGGGAAGTAAAGCCGTTGGTCCCGGTTCATATTCATGAGTCGTTGGGTAGGGTCCAGGTTCCGGGGTTGGAGTTTCCAGATGGTGGAGTCGTCTTCCTGGCGTCGGTGATTGTCACAATGTGAGGAAAATAATAAATTTAAAAAAAGAATCCGTGCCAGAAAACTGTACGATCAGGTGTTGACGAAATTCAATGGCTGCCTCCTCATTGATGATAAAACCTATGTAAAGGCTGATTTAAAATAACTACCGGGACAACAAAAATTCTTGGTCATGGCTTGGGGAGATTTTTCTGCCAATTTCAAGTTTGTGTTAAATTTGCACGTTAATACATTAATTTGCACGTAAATACATAATTTTGCAAGGCATCTGTAGCTGCGTTAGGAAGACCAAGGTTTTCATTACTGATAAGACATTTAATTCACAGCTATACAGAACGGAATGTCTCCAAAAGCGGATATTGCCATTCATAGATCCCACAACGAACCCGTCATGTTTTGGCCAGCGTTACAGTTGTATGAAACACACGGGATCCGCAATTGCTTGTGATGAAATTTCTAGGCTAGAATTAAGCTCTCTTCGAAGGGAGCAGTCTATCTGAGCGTTAGCTCCCCATGTAACGGGCAGATCAATATACCGTCTGTTCTCCATGTTAGGGCTGACTGATCATCATGTTTGTGCCAGCCAACGTGGGACTCTTAGCAGTGCAGTGCACGATTGTTCTCCGGTGAGACAGGAAGTTGGGGAAGGCCAACAAGCCATTACAATTGAATGGTCAACAAAGACCTAATCGACGAAGTAAGGTCTTCAACTGGAAACTTAAAACATGGAAATACAATTCACACTGCTTCTTGGGTTTCGATAGGAAAATCTACGACGAGCTTCAACCATGCAGCTTTGAAGTCGTAGCACTGCAGGATCTTCTGCCGACACTCGGATCGATAGATTTCCTCATTGATTGTTCCGGTAGTGTAAAAAATGGTAGGAACATATTGCATGCCAGCCTGCACTTTTCGATCAAACTTCTTCACTTGAAACAACCTGTCTGCATCGCTTACATCCTCGCCTACGACGGCAGTGAAATATTGTGGACCTAGAAGGGTGTTTAAGTCCTCTTTGACATAGGTCTCTTCGTACATTGAATCATTTATTTGCATCCGGTCGCTGTAAAGGGCGAACACGAAATTATTGCGACACATTCAACAGGGCATAACTTTTTTACCATTGGATAAAAATCAACCAAATTTTGCACACTTTCTTATTGATGTGTATTGTTTACATGCTGTCAAACTCGAAGTCGTGTTTTTCGATTCAACGAAAATGGAGGTGAACCAACGCGAGTCGAGAGAACAAATTCTTTCCAAACACCTGGAATTTCCTGACCTGTCGCACCGGCAGTTGGGAAAAATGTTGAACATTCACCATTCAACCGTCTCCAGAGTGTTGAAGCGGTTCCAGGAGCGGTTGACGTTGGACCACGGCAAAGGAGCTGAAAGAAAACCGGGACCAGAGAACAAAAAGACGGAGGGAAAGGTGAAGCGGATGATTAAAGCAAATCCCAACGTCTCAAGCCGTGATTTGGCTAAAAAGATCGGCATGTCGCAGAACTACGTCCAGAATGCAAAGAAGAGAGCTGGACTACATACATACAACGTACAGAACTTCCCAAACCGCGATGAGCGGCAACAATCGACAGCTAAAACTCGGGCACGGAAGCTCTACGAGAAGATGCTGACAAAATATGGCTGCTGTGTGATGGACGACGAAACGTATATAAAAGCCGATTTTTAGCAAATTCCGGGGTTGGAGTTTTTCACTGGCAAGAGCAAGTTCTATGTGGACGACAAATTTAAGAAGAAGAAAATGTCGAAGTTCGCCTCCAAATATCTCATTTGGCAGGCCATCTGCTCTTGCGGACTGAGGAGTGAGCCTTTCGTGACAAAGGGCACAGTAAATGGCGAGATCTACAAATCTGAGTGCCTCGAGAAGCGCCTTTTGCCGTTCTTGCAGCAGTACGACGAAACTCCGCTATTTTGGCCAGATTTGGCATCATGCCACTATTCTAAAAGTGTCCTGGAGTGGTATGAGGCCAATTCTGTCCATTTTGTTCCAAAGGACATGAATCCGCCAAACTGTCCGGAGCTGCGCCCGGTGGAGCAGTACTGGGCAATGATGAAGCGGGAAAGGACAAGGACATGTTAAGAAAATGGAAAAAAAAACTGAGAAACTGGTACCGGATGACACTGTAAAGACTTTGATGGAGGGCATCAAGCGAAAATGCGTTCAATTTTACACTCAAGGCTCCATCGATTAACTTTTCTTTTGATTTTTGAAGTAAATACATGTATAAAACTATCCTAAAATTTTGGTTTGATTCTAAACATTATAAGAAAATTGGCATGACATTTTCGGTGTCGCAATAATTTCGTGTTCGCCCTTCAAGCATACTGTTGGGGTCACTCACACGTTTGGGTGGTTTATTTCAATGGCATACAGGAATACCTTTACACATAGAGTTTGAGAACCGAATAAAACCAACAACAAGGATGGCCCGCTCTCAAAAGCGGTTGGTTTATTTCAGCAGAATATAAAAATATTTCAGCAGATACAAAAAAATGTTTAGTTTGAGTATGTACAAGCACAACCTCGCGTTACACAGAAACCATTGATTAATCACGCTAAACTGGTGTCCTTAAAAAGGTGGACCTAGCTGCACTTTTAAGCTTATTTGCTGGAGTGTTTGGTTTGAATATTGTATTGTGCACCTATGAACTTTAGTTCATGGCTATGTGTACGAAAAATGAACAAGAACAATATTTCCGTAAAAAGCGCTATTGAAAGTGGCATTCGCTCTCCGACAATTTATCAGCTTTCTTCTATTCGAATGTGATAAAAATCTTTCTAAACTTTCTAAATCCGCAAATTAGCAGCTCAGTTGGTTGGACTCCAAAAACATGCAGTAAGTGGATAGGATGCATCGCTCTATTTGTAGAGTTTCATTTCCTGTAGTATTTTTTCCCCGTTAGATGTTTCAAGTTGATTAAAAAGTTCTCTAACTCTTTTTATAATGCAACCCGATCGATATAAATGGAATAGCAATTGATACAGAGAAAAACATGAGTAAACCTGCACTGCTGAACGTGCAAATTGAAACACATTATCGTTCATTGAATATGGATGAATTTGTATGTATCGAGACGAACGATGGTTTCACCTTCATATCTTTGCAAGAAAACGAAAAGAATACGAACTGCAACCGGATAAGCAATTGATAGAAGTTGTACCACTGGCTGAATCTCAATGTTTAGCTATTTAAGAATCATTCTGTTAGCGGTTTTCAATTTTGTTGTGTGATATGGATTCTCTAATGACAGACTATTATATAGAATTTGAATGATATTAAAGAGAAGGCAGTTGTAGATAACAACGATGAAAAGACATGTTTTAGATCATACTGAGACCAAATTTTCTATTTTAATGTTTTCACAATTGAGCATTCTCAATCACTTAATGCATCTTCAGGTGGTTATGGTTGAAGGTGAAGGTCACTTGAATCAAAAAATGGCCGAATCAAACTTCAAACACTTTGTCTCATCTATGTGTCCAGTTATAAAAGCGCAGATTTTGAGCGTTTAGCAGTAAAAATACTAATATGAAAACATCTTTTGAAACATTTGTCACCTGAATATGAGTCCGGACGGTTTAAGCAATTATAAAAATTAATAGTTGGCAAATCAGTTTGACCCCACGTTCGAAATTGAACGTTTTTTTTAACATAAAAGGGTGGAAGAATCTGATTCGATTTGACTATTGAGGGGCGGCAACCTCAAAATTATTAATAATAATAAATAAATAAATAAGGTTCAGGCGCGAATTGTGATATCATACACTGATTATTCATTATTCCACGTTATTGGAAAAAGATATCAATGCGTGTTTAAATGCTTGCTTGATGTAAATCTGAATATTATTTCAAGAATATTACTCTGCTAATGCTGAATTAGTAGCTATTGGTTTTGATGTTAATACCTTACGGAACACGATGTGTTTGGCTATTGGACTTTTGTAACGTTTGCATTGAATAAGCGGGCTGCTAAAATCAGTCCACAATGTTTCATGCGATTACCATGACACCTGGTGATAAATTCATCAGCATATAGTCATTCAAGGAACCCTGTTGTCTTTGCCAATCTAACTAATATAGGAAAGGCTTGTAAGATGGAACACGATCCGTTTTTTGCTCGTAACATGTATAATTTTTATTGTTTCGCGGTTCCAAAGACATCTTTCGAAAGAAGAACTAAAAGGCTCCAACTTTGCCCAAGGAACTGATTATTTATAGTCATGAAAAAAAGTTATGGCCTATCTTAGAAATCCATCGAAAATTGCAATTTCAAAAATATGGCTTGTAAGATGGAACACCATTTGTTGTTTGCTCGTAACATGCATAAATTTTAATTTTTCGATGATCTTTCGAAAGAGAAACTAAACGGCTTCAAGTTTGCCCACGGAACTGATTATTTATAGTCATCAAAAAAAATAAGGCCTATTTTCGAAATCCATCGAAAATTGCAATTTCAAAACATGTATTGTTATGTTTCAATTTATTGTTGATTCCATGGCATTTCCAAACATAAAAAAAATCTTTCATATGTTTAAAAAAGAAAAAAAATGTGTTCCATCATACAAGCCTCAGAGTGTTCCATCTGACAAACATGACACAATAAACACAAAAATATCAAAAAATTGTTTCACTTCACGATTTGTTTGGAAATGCCTTTGGATCATAAAAATACACCAAAAATGCCAGCCAACACAAATGTTAAATTATGCTATTATAATTATGCCAACATTTTCGAACATTGAAACCTGGAAGAGTTAAATCGAATTCACTCCAAAAGCAAATGAAAATTGAAGAATAGTAAAAAAATGAGTCCTAGAGGGTTTGAGCTGTTTAGTGGTATACCAGTTACTAGAAATTAGAAGAAAAATTAGTATTTTCCATTTAATTCCAACTACCTTTGCTTATATTGACAGATACGCGTTTTTCGTCTACAATGTGCAGACTTCTTCAGTGTCTCGTACTCTCTCGTGCAAGTCGAGTTATTAGTACGAGACACTGAAAAAGTCTGCACATTGTAGACGAAATACGCGTATCTGTCAAGATAAGCAGAGGTAGTTGGAATTAAATGGAAAATACTAATTTTTCTTCTAATTTCTAGTTAAAAAATGAGGTTAACACTTGTTAGTGCGATAGTGTTGTTGCTGTGAATGTCAAAGGTGGCGCTGTTCCATCTTACAAGCCGTTCCATCTTACAAGCCTTTCCTCTACAATTCAAACGCAGCCAGTACGAGAAAGAATACTGAAAATAAATGGGTTGTATGGCGCCCAATTATTATTTTTTTGTCAATATTGATGCATGCAGCATCTCAAAGACATGTTACAAGCGTCAAAGCGGCCAGGCCTACTGCGTTGCGCTTACCACAAAGACGATTCTGTAAAATGAAATGGAGTCAAATAAATATATTCGAACGCATTTTGTGAATATTCAGGGAAAATAGGATGGACTACCGTACCATACGCTCTGAATTTCAAGTAGAACATACACGGTGTTCAATGAGTTCGAATACAATTTTTCATCATTGTTCGGTATGCGCCATGTAGGGGTGGATGGTACAAAACGCACCGTGTTAGCAACATCCTGAATTACTAGGGAATAGAAGCTGAAATTGAGGAAGAAGTTATTAAGTACCATTACGATGTTTTCGTTGAAGAGCAAATGGGATATAAATTCAAAACGGTGATTTTTCATGATGTTTTAAAACCTTTTCTAATTTGATCACAAGACGACCTGTTTCATTGCTCAATATGCATCCCTAAATTGGGGTAAGACGCACCACAACTCTGGAATATGATGCATCAGAGTATTGAGATATCATGCTTCACTTGTAGAAGGTAAAAACACGGCTAGAAAAAGTTACTCTTTCGAGTTGTATACTAAGAAGATTGCTAAATATCGCCACATCCGTTTAGCCTTGTTTGGTAGTCAAGTAGACAATGAGTAAAGATTAAAGATTGCAAAACGTTGCGATATGTTACGATATGAAAAAAGTATCCAACGAAGCAGTTAAGTGTGGGAAACCAACGTTGGGTTTAATTATATATAACTACCATTGGGTTCAAAATACTTACATTTGGGAAGAATTCTGGCTGCTGAAATCGCAAACCAAAAGATGGAAACCATCTCTCTCTCACACGCACTCTTTCTTTCTCTCTCTCTCACTCTCTCTCTCTCTCTCTCTCTCTCTTTCTCTCTCTCTCTCGCACTCACTCTCTGTCTCTCTGATTGATGTTAACATTTTGAAAATCTTGTAAATTTCATTTTCATCTATTGAGCATTTGGTTTCACTATTTGGTTTCTCTATTTTCAGATTTTCATTTGAAGCCATTTTCTTTTCAAAAACAAACAAAAAACTGAGATTTTGGAGAAGGTTGCTTTTATTTATTAATTGTTCTCAACAGACTTCAACTCAACAGTTTCTAATTCTATTCTTAAACACACATTTTAACATATTAAAATCAAAAACATCACTCACACGATCTAACACAGTTATCGAAAGGGTTGTTTTGCCCATACGCAGGTTTAAGGCGAGTTGATATTCTGCAACAGCGCAATCTACACTACCTTCGACAATGCCAAAAACAAATAAACTCTGTAGGTTACTACATCTGTGCATTAAAGTTTCTAAATCGATCAGTAAACAACGACTCGGATAGTCTGGTAGATTTGCTGGGTCATTCCACGAAAATTGATGAAGAGGATTACGTGTTAAGGTGACCACTCACTAACAGCATGCTCCACGATGCTACGAACGATCGAACAGTACAGCGCCTTGAAAGCATATATATCGGTGAAACCACTTGTATTGTGACGGATAAATCCCAGTGCTGCAAAGGCCTTTGGGGTAGTTGTGCTAATATGCTCATTGAACCGGAGTTTCGTATCTACAGTGACCCCTAGGTCACGAATTGCTTGAACACGCTCTATAGCTTCTGCGCTGATGGAATAATCAAACTCTGTTCGGGATTGCCGGCGGGTGATCGAAATGCACTTTTTGATGTTCAGTTCCATTCCATTCTCAGAAAACCAAAACCAAATCTCGTCGATGTCAGCCTGAAGAGCGCAACCGTCGAGATGCGATAAGTCATTCACAAACAATATAAAAATCAGTGGTCCCAGAACGCTTCCTTGACGAAAGCGACCAGATAAGTAAGAGCGCAACCACTTTGTGGTCCAATCAGGAAAGCCCAGATTCTTGTCAATTGCAAGGGCATGAGGAACCTGGTCGATTAACTCAATAATATCACAGTCAACAAGGATTTGCTCAATACTGCCACAGTCAACAAGGATTTGCTCAATACTACCAGAACTAAGCCACGTCTCATTGAGTTTAATAACTTCGTATTCACAGACAGAAAGGTTCAGAAAGAGCTCGTTAGTTTTAGTACAAATGCCTCTCACATTTTGATAAGGGCTGCAAAATGGTGAGTCGCAAAAGAGCGTGCGTCCCCGCAACATAGCTCTGGTTCTCACAAGTTTCTACCTCATGCTTCCACTGGTCAAGAGATTACAAAGATCGCCAGCTAAGGGTTGCGTACTTAGCTGGTAGTGCAGCTTGGGCACTGTTGTCCTTCTGACTTCAGCTAGATTGATGAGGTGCGTGCCGAGCCACCACCAAGGATGTGCGGCTTAAACAGTGTTATGTTTTTTAGAAGGGATCATACGACGAATTCTACTAGAACTTTTTTTGCATTCTTCATCCAATCATTTTCCTTCATTTTCTATTGCACAGATACAAAAAAAAAATATTCATGTGATTTGTTAAGTCTCCGTTTTTGGCCAGTAGTAACAATCATAGGAAATTTATTTCGGCTTACTGTTTGCTTGGCTTGATTTTGTTGTTGTTGTTCTGCTAGGCTAGATCTTTCAGTCCTTGCAACCACTAGAAAGACGTTTCTTTTTAGTTTGTGACAAAAAGTTCGTAGCATTTTGTATTGTTTTCGTACAATGCACAAATGTTTTTTCTGTGTGAACAAATGCTTCGTAGTTTTGATAGTTGCGCGTGTGTCATTAATAGCGAAGGTATCTTCATAACAACAACAAATCAGCTTCGTTGCAGAAAACAACGAATAAATTTGTTAGTTCTACTTTTGATTTTCTAGTATAGACTAAAATTAATTTTCAGTGTGTCATTAGTCACGAACGGTTCACTCCGTTTTTCACATGTACGTATAAACTACTAAATGCGGTATTTCGAAGTGAATTTTAACAGCTTCTTCCGTTTGATATGGTCATCAGCTGCAAACTTGTCACTACGCGTAAAATATTCCTGTCACGGTAACTGCTTGAGTCATCATAATCATCGTTCAGTCATTTCGATTAAAATCTGGAATAACCGTAAGAATTTAAAATTATTTAGTTTTATTTTTTCCCGCCTTATCGCATCGTTTTAAAATTAAAAGAACAAGCTCAGCCGTAGCTGATAAGCCGAAAGACAGAATAAATACACATGCATGTTACGGTAGGGTGGGGCTTATTTGAAAAAAATAATCGGGCACATGTTTTCCCATGTGGAAAATGATCTTTAGGGTCCAGCAGATGACATACTAAAATTTCAGATTTTTTCGTTAAGGTTTAGAGGTGCCGAAATGGGCCTAAGTGCAAAATGTCGAACGGTAGCAAATATCGACCAAAACAGATGCATCTATAAGTAAACACGTAATTTTGTGACCCTAAAGGGCGAAAATTTTGTCGGTTTTGCGGTATCTCTCAACGTTTTTGAGATATAAGCCTCAACAATGAATGTGTGTTTGCACTTACGCCAACATATTTGAACTATCACAAGCAACATCTTTGTTGTACAAAATTATATACTGAAAAAAAGCAGAGAGAAAAAGAGCGAGAGAAAGAGGGAGATTAGGAGAGAGAGAGAGAGTGAGAGAAAGAGAGAATGTTCTTATAATTGAGAGTGGATCATGGATCTTGAACATATTTAAACGTGTTTATATATTGATTAATATTGAACTCATAATATTACATGTCATGTCGAATACTGATTAACAATAGAAAAAATCTGAAATTTTAGTATGTCATCTGATGGACCCTAAAGATCATTTTCCACATGGGAAAACATGTGCCCGATTATTTTTTTCAAATAAGCCCCACCCTAATGTTACGGCCAGCTCCGTAATCAAACTGAAAACAAACATTTTAGCTCTTGAGCTATACCTTATAATGGGAAAATGTTCTTTAGCATATATTTCAGTTATGAAGTCAATTTTATTTTTGAAATAAAATTCTTATAACATTAAGTAGATATTCCACACAATTTGAAAAAAGCTGTGATTTTCTGCGCTATTTAATGCGCATAAAGGGAAAGCTAGATTTGGCAGAAATTAATGGGATATTTCATGTAAATTTAAGCCAGACAACGCCTGAATCTAGTCTGTTGTATGAAAGATTGCTAACATTGTTGTATGGCGCATGAAAGATTGCAAACAATTTTGTTGCTTACGCTTCCTTTTCCTTGAAATTAAATGAGGAAAAATTTTAACGTGTCTGCTAAAATTCAAAACAAATTTCGGTGCATATCTTAGTTGAAATGCCAAATAATTAAATGAGATGAGACGATAGTAAAATAAAATTGACTGAATAAATTCATAAATACCATCCACTTATCCAGCGTAATGAGTAACAAGAACCCAAAAAAAATTATAAATAATTTCAGATTTTCCCTATGCATTACGACAATTCATCAATGAAAGTTTTTTATATTAGAATACACCGAAAAAAATCTAAATTTCCCTGTGATGTTAATATCAGAGCGTTTAAAAATTAAAGTCATTCCAACCAAAGCAGGAACTTGTATGGAATAGTTCTAACAAAGACACGCTTTTAAATACAATATTATCTTCTATATATGGAATTCCTCACAACTTTATACCATGTTTAACTGAAATTTGTAAGTTTAGTTACTCTCCATTTACCTATATGCAAGATATTCAACAAAGTTCAACGATGCTTTGTTGAATTAGTTAAGTCATTAAAGAAGATCTAAACGGTGCCTCTTAGAGCGATTAAATATTCAATCGAAATCATTTCAAGAATTTTCGGGGGCTCAAGGGAATTAAATTCCCAGTTTTTTTTATCTCTTATTCTTGGTGCATTTTTAATTTCAACAGGAGGCATCTGTTGTTAAGATAAATTATACAAATATTCACTCAATTTTTTCTATTGGTGCAAAGTATGGGCTGCCTATTTTACAATCTGTGGCATTTCATGTTCATTGCTGATAACTATTAGTACTGCGATGGAATCCAACGCGGTTGGGATGCTGTTGCGACTGTTATTAGTTTTGCTTTTACTTACTGCGTTTACACAGGCATACACCAATCCAAATTCGATGGAGTTTAACGATCAGTGCCACGCAACGATGAAGGACGGAACAACTCAATCGGGAAGGTGTCTTCTACCTCAGAACTGCATGTCTTTAGGAAGTGTTAATGCATATCTATTCAATCTTAAGAACAGTACATGTTTCTATACAGTAACTCAGCCAGTTTTATGTTGCCCAGAATGATATGGTGTGTTCAGAGATAATGATATATCTAGTTCTTAAATTACAATTTTCAACCAACTGCTCGTTAGTTGTAGTGCAATGATATTGAGAAATACAGTTACTTAATTATGTTCAGTGTACTCAATTTATTTTGATACTTTATGCAGCAAAACATAATTTATTAACACAGTAATATTTTCTTTTAAATTATCGAAGAAGAACCCCTTTTCAACAAAATCACTCATAAATTAACATGTTCGTGAATATTTATATAAATCTGTCTCAACAAAAAGAACCCAAACTTACCGATAGATTCGAAAAATTGCCGTTTTCAAACGTAGGCCTCTAGCTTGTGTTGTTTCCGTGATGGAGAAAATGTCTAAAAAAATCCAGTGTGAGTGTTTTGGTATCGGATTCCGAAGTACTTTATCCAATTACAATGGTTCAAATCAAATGCAATTTTTCTACAACTCTTGTGAGCACGGAGCGAATTGGTGCTACCTTACAAACAAAACGTGAATCGTTCATACTTAATCTAGTTAGCAATCGAAAGGTAAAAAAAAAAAGAGAATATCAATAATTAAGGAGTGTATCGAAAAGTAGTTATAAACTTCCAAATAATAAAATAGGCATGAAAACATGGTTAAAATTAACATACTATTTCAGTTTATTATAGCTTAACATGTTTACAAAAGATCCAAACGGAAAAACTAGTCATCATGTTCATATCTGTAGAATGCCCGTACCTTTGATTTGACACCTGCCATCAAATTCTGCACAGTGACCTTTGTGCACTTCCTGGATGCCGCTGCCCAATTTTTCTTAAAATCGGTCATGTTTTGGGACACTGTACCATCCTTCTTAAATATACGCTTGACTATTGCCCAATAGCGTTCGATCGGTCGCAACTGGGGACAGTTTGGTGGGTTGATGTCTTTTTCTACGAACTTGATGTTATTCTCCGTCAGCCACTGTAGAGTGGATTTGGCGTAATGTGCCGATGCCAAATCTGGCCAGAAGAGAGGAGGGACTGGTGCTTTCTATACAATGGTAGCAACCTGTTCTTCAAACATTCCTTTTGATAAATCTCAGCATTTATAGTTCCTTTTGTATAGAAAATTGAAGAACGCAAGCCACATGTGCAAATAGCTTGCCAAATGAGCACCTTCTGACCGAATTTCTCCATCGCAACAGTCGTATCTGCGGTTGGCACACGTTCCCCAACAGATTTAGTATAAAACTGCGGCCCCAGTAGCGTTCTTGAATCTTCTTTAACGTATGTTTCGTCATCCATCAAAATGCACTGGTCGACATTGTCCAAAATGCAGCTGTACAGCTTTCGAGCCCTGGTTTTGGCACGAGACTTTTGTTCCGGAGTTTGTTTGGGCACTTTCTGCTTTTTGTACGTCTTCAAGTCATTCCTGCGCTTGATTCGTTGAATCATTCCGATGCTGGTCCTGAACTTCTTGGCTAGATCGCGAGTAGAGGCAGATTTGTTCCGTTGAATATAATCCACAACTTTTTGGTCCAAATCGGGGTTGCTGGAGCCGGGTTTCCGGCCACTTCTTAGTAAATCCTTGAGGAGCACTCCTTACCAAACTTTTCGATGATGCGTTTTACACTTGCCGGGTGAACATTTACTCTTTTCGCAATCTGGTTGTAAGTAACACCCTTTTCGGTGCACCAAGTGTGCAGAATTTTCTTTTTAGTCTCAAATTCAATTCGCGACATTTTGAATACAACTTTATCAACGGAAATGAATGAACCGAATAATCATTTTTGATATGTAAACAAAGCAAATGGCGCTTACACGCTAAAAATATATACAGTAGTTTATGCGTAATAACGCATCGAATGTTTATAACTACTTTTCGATACACTCCTTATGTTTTAATAAGTATAAAAAGCATTTGACAAGGAACTTATTGCTGATCATAAATACCGTAGTTGAGTTGCTGATCGGCTAGTTGCACACTTAAAAATTATTCACGGTCTCGGTTAAACATTTAGCTGAATACACTCGGCATTTTTGTATTTGACTGATAACTCGGCAAAAAATTGAACGGTGCCGAGTCTCAGCATTACGTGAAACTAAAATATCAGTTAACTTAATTATTAAGCTGATTCTCGGCAACACTAGGAGCCGAGCAAAAACGTTAACAAAAATTCAACCGACCTAGCTGCCTATCATGCCGAAATATCGGTTTAGCAGTGGTGTAAGCCGAGGTTCGGCTTTTTATCTGTCAACCGCCATGCGCCAGTGGAGTAACTCGTATGTTGTTTGTGGAGCGGTGAAAAAACATACATTTATTGGCACTGTATACATCAATTACATTGATAAAACCTCGTCAACAATTCAACGTCAGTTCACCCAGTTCATGGCTGTCTCTCTCCATCCTCGGTTGCACCCCACGCTCTCCAAGTCTTAACCTGATCCACCCATCTAGATCGCTGTGCTCCATGACTTCTTGTACCAGCCGGATTCGACAAAACACCATCTACGCAGGGTATTGCCTATAGGCATAAAATATTCAATATTTCGTTGAAAATCTAATCCAAAATTTCGAGTATTTATACACAATTTAACCGAAATCTCGGCTACCCTCATTTTTGTTTGTTTTGAATTTTAACCGATATATCAGTTTGCTCATGTCGAGATTCCCAGCTAACTAAATGAGTTTTCAGTTTGACCCAAGCCGAGATTATCGGTTAACATAAGAAAGTCGAGATCGAAACCGAGAGGTTGGCTGTGCGGATCTCGGCTTCAGAAAGCCGACACTCGGCATAAAATTCTACAGTGTGATAGTCAGTCTATCATTTTTGATCTATCCATATTCATTTTGCCGATAGTCTTTCTCAGAAGCTTCAATTTCCAAAATATAATGTACGATGAACTTATGGTGCTTGGTAGACCTATAACTTGGTCTAACAATACATAGCTTCCATCTCTTATATCTGAGGAATAAGAGCGTACATTCGCAGTGATCTTCGCGATGATATTCTGCGGTGAAGATCACGCGATTATCATCGTGAAGATCACTGTGAATATACGCTATCATGTCGAAGATATAGGAGTTAGAGCAATGTACTGTTAGACAAAGTTGTAGGTCTACTCATGCACTACAAGTTCATCATACATCATATTATCAAATCGACCCTCTGAAAGGAGATATTGGCAAATGAATATGCCTGAGTCAAAAATGATAAGCCGCAACCCTGGTGTGGACTATCATTTACAGTATCATAGTCTCAACGATGTGAAATGACAACGTTTTGTGCATGGTAATTTTCTGCGTTATCCAATGTACTTAAAGAGAACGCTTTATGAGGCAGAAATCAATGGTATATTTCATGTATATTTAAGCCAGGTAACGCTTGAATCTAGTCTGTTGTATGGAAGTTTGCAAAAAATGTCGTATGCTGTATGAAAGTTTGCAAACAATTACGCTTACGCTTGCTTTGACTTGAAATTTAACGAGGAAAAAATTTACGCGCCTGTTGAAATTCTTCATTTTTTTCTGTGTATCCTTATTTACTGTCAAGTGGAACCGCACCGTGGAAAACACTAGCAAGTAAAGACCATTTAGTTTTTCTAATGAGTGTCTACTTATAGATAAGAATGATACCGATTCCTTTCTATCAAAAAATCAAAAAAAGAAATATTTCCTTATGTAAATGAATTCTTTCACTCTGCAGAAAATTTTCACTAACTTTATTTGACTCAAACATATTCAGGCATGTTAAGCAAGAACTGCACGCGCATTGTACAATTCCTCAAGCGAATGACGATTGTAGGAAAAAAAAAGTACACGGTGGTCTATTTTAAGAGGAAAAATGTTCCGACATCTCGATTTATCCGGCCAACTGGAGCAGGGCGTCTAGTAAAGGTACCTAAGACGTGAAACCTGACTGTGCGCACCGGGCATAATGTTATTATGTATTGTTCTCAAAGTTCTTTGTAAAGTTATCCTGATTTGGATACAGGAGAAGCTCAAGAAGGTTTTCGGCGGCAGCAAACAGGATACCCTGCCAGAAAATTTTGCGTAGAATCAGCAAACGAATTGCACGAGTTCCGCTTTTGCCAACGAAAAACTTTCGACAGTATAAATCACGTAAAGTTGCGGGCGCCCTAAGACGCAGAGGAGTCCCGAATAAAATCGCCAACCTCTTTGAGGCACAGTACGAGGTTTTCACTTGCAGAGTCCTGCATAATCTTGCCCGACCCTATACGGTCGCCGGTGTGAGGCAAGGATACACAGATAAAAAGAAACATTGAATTTTCTGCGTTTTCTAATGCACATGAAGAGAATGCTAGATTTGGCAGAAAATTCTAGGATATTTCATGTAAATTTAAGCCAGATAACGCCTGAATCTAGCCTGTTGTATGAAAGATTGCAAACATTGTTGTATGTAAACATTGTTTACGCCTCCTTTGTTTGGAACTAAACGAAGCGAAATTTTACGCGCTTGTTAAAATTAATTATTTTTTTCTGTGCATATACTATCACCGTTACTATTCCTTTTTTTTTACTTTTAATTGTGCTGAAGAACAAGGAATTTAAATATTTAACATATGTTAATAAAATCAGATCGTTACTATATCAAAGTTATAACTTTGCTATAATTAGCGTGTCTAAGCTGCAACGTTACCATAAAAACTCAGTATCAATATCAAGGCTTTTTCATGCGATAACTGCTTTCTGGAGCGGCCATGATTTCTCTATATATTTTTTAAAATTTTGTACGGAGCGTAGACTTTGGTCGAACTCCCGCTCCCCCCAAAGAAGTCAACGTGGCTTATGAACAGCCCCTAAGGAATTTATTGGTTGTAACATAATTTTGACTCATCCATTACGCTTTCGAACCGGCTGGTGACCAGAAGTACGTGAAGATCTGTCAATTGTTTAGTTAAGTTTAGTTTACTTTCTTGTGTTTATTTCGTTGAAAATACTATAAGTGGTGTGTGAGTTTTATCTAGATCAGTGAGGGCCCCCTTTTGAAGGTACACAGTTAAAAAGAACCATTTAATTTTCTGGATTATCAAATGCACATAAAGAGAATGCTAGATTTGGCAGAAAATAATGGGATATTTCGTGTAAATAAAAGCCGGTTGTATGGAAGATTGCAAGCATTGTTGAATGGCGCATGAAAGATTGCAAACAATTTCGTGTAGGGATTTGGGAAAAATGTGATGAAAAGTACACCAGTGCGTTCGATGCGCTAAAAAAATGCAAAAATAAATTAAATGCTCTCAAAAATGTGCAATAAATGCGTACTAAAGTACGTAAATGAATTGAAAATTTTTCGGAAAATGTTTCAATGCACTTCTTATTACGTGAGGATGAATCGAAAATGCATAAGTGATTCGCACCTTGGTTTACGCCTCCTTTGGCTTGGAATTTAACGAAGGAAAATTTTACACGCCTGTTAAAGTTGAATATTTTTTCTATGTAGCTGAACGAAGGCAAGTGAAGTCTGTCAAAGTGAATTTCCAGATGGTCATCAATCATCCGTCAATGTACACGCTTAGCTCAGTTTACCCATAATCTACCAACTACCCAACTTGCTCTCCGCCGACTGCCTTGAAATGATCCTGTTTGACTACCCCTCAAACAGCGATGCGTTGGTACGCCTACCGACGTTGGCTGATAGGCGGGTTCTTTTTCAACGGCATTTCATATTCGACATCCTGAGTAATAAAATTGATTGTTCAGCGCTCCTGGGTAACGTACAACTTAACGCTCCAGCAAGAATAACTCGGCGTACGGATTTCCATCGACTATCTACGTATCGTACTTTATTCGGACAAAACAACCCATTTGACGTGTGTTGCCGTAGGTCTAATGAAGTGTCTGACCATTTTGATTTTAACACATCCAAGACAATGTTCAAAAATAGAAGTAGTGTTTAGTATAATCTGCCTGTACGAGTTATTCGAAGACAAGTAAATAAATAAATAAACAAATACATATAAAAGTATTTTCAACCATTTTATAACTTGTGTGTTGCTTGGGGTGAGTGACACTATCACGTTTCGCTTTTGGCTTATTGGTATTATGCCAAATCGGACCAGAAAAAAAGGTTTTTTGTTGTTGTTTTTGATGAAGGGTTGCAATCGTTTCTGCAGGCGTTTTTTCTGGTAAATTTTTTAGTTGATTGTGCCTGTAGGGACGAAGCTCTGTTTGTCGTTGCGAACAGTGGATTCAGGTAAATCCATTGTTTTTGAAAGTTCTCGTATTTATAAATTAGGATTTTCCTCACGTTCGTACAAAATCCACTTGTATATGTGCTGTTTATTCATCACCATCTTGAACACTAAGCATGAAATATAAACACCAATCATTAAGTTTTTCATCAAAGACTCCCACCTATAACGCAGTGAAGTTTTTCACTCCTTCAGGCCATATTTCGAGAGTTACAGTGATTTAAAGGTGTCCGGATTAATGTGGATACAGACCTTATTAACTGCACGATTCTTCTTATGCCACGAGCCAAAACATCGGAGTCCTCCGAGTTGGTTATTCATATTTGAAATGTCAGTCCAGTTACCGAGCGGCATTTGCTAACCGCGCTGTGCTGTAAGCCAGATAACGAACAGTTGTTGTATAATGGCGGTCATATATTACCAGTTGGTCCCAATCCACAAGATTTTTAAGTACTATATCATTTATAAATTAAGTAACATGCTCGGGTTTATCAAAAGGTTTAGTTCGATCTTTAATGATCCTTACACCAACAAAACGCTGTACATAACATTTGTTAGACCCCTGATGAATATTGTAGCATAGTTTGGTCTTCATATCAAGATACATACGCAAGCCATATAGAGTCAGTTCAAAAACAATTTTTGTTATTTGCCCTACGAAAGTTAGGTTGGACGACTTAACCTATGCCGTCTTATGAGTCATGATGTATGTTGATTAATTTAGATGGGCTTAAAAAAAGAAGACAATTTGCAATGGTAGCTTTCCCTAATGATGTAACTATGCAGAGACTAAATACACAAGAGATTTTAGAAAATCTTAACTTCTATGCTCCCTCTCGCTTCCTAAGAAATAGACAATTGTTTTATATAAACAGTCAAAGAACAAACTATGCAAAAAATGGGCCTTTAAAAAGGATGCTGTCTGGATATAATAAGTATTGCGATTTAGTAGATGTGACAATGAACAATAAAGTGGTTGGGAAAATTTTCTTCTCGCGGTTAGGGTAAATTAAGATATAACAAATTAGACTTTAAGTACTATTTGTAAAACAAAACTGGTCTACAAAAAGATCGCAGCAAGCTCTGACCATGAACGGTTGGGCTTTGGTGAGCTGTCACGTTTTTTCAGTATTTTTTGTGTGATGAATTTCATCCTTATTAGAATGTCAATAATAACCATCGCGTGTGATACTGTGGATGCTGTGTTTATGACCAGAGTCATACCTAAACATCATTTGTGTGTTGAATACAACTAAAATCCGGTGTAAATTGATTTCGAAAACGAACCGATTGGTACACGTTTGCTGATTGTATCCGGGTGAGTGCTTTCCATTTTACTGATTTATTTGCCGTTTTTCCCAAGAGAAACGAAAATTAGTTGTCGAAAAATGCAATTGACAATATCGAGAACCTTGATCACAAGAGGT
Source organism: Aedes japonicus (assembly GCA_034211315.2). NCBI lineage: Eukaryota > Metazoa > Arthropoda > Insecta > Diptera > Culicidae > Aedes > Aedes japonicus. The sequence goes on from JASCZW010006043.1 coordinate 53,180, forward strand.
GTGTTAAAGATTTCGTGGATGGAAAGAGGATGGCTGTTTTTTTCAGTCATGAAGCAATTGTACGCTTGGACGTCACCTTATTCCGATTCATCTTTTGATTCGGACTTTTTCGGTTATTCAGATTACCATAATAGGTTAGAGTAGCAAGTTTGACGTGCATTTTCTTCCTTGTGTTTTCGATATTATAACACAATTATTATCGGAGTAATTCATGTTTGACTCTTAACTGTACCGCCACCGTAGCCATTCTTGGCTCAACTTGCTTGTATCTGTCTACCAAACTCAACTCCAGGACTCGGGAAAATTTCTCCGGACACCCGGTAACCTACAAACACCGGTGTTCGGCAAACTTCTCTTGGTAAACCAGTTCCACCACGGCCCAGATCCATTACCGACATGGCATTGCTGTAGATACAGTTCCACAGTTGGAGGAGTTAAGTTCGAGATACGATGCTACTTTCGTTCACCTGCTATGCTATATGGGGTAAGCTTAGCCGTTTTGGATAGACATCATTTAGGTACCGCGGAAAAAGTAGAACGCTAACCAGTTGGACTTCGCAAGAGATTTTCAGACAATTGAGAGTTGGTAAGTGCTCTAAAAAACCCGGAGCGAAAAAGGTAATTGTTATCCTTTTTGTCCCCTGAATTAAATGAACTATATTATATGATCACATCACTTATCAAGGTGAATCCTGATCCATCGTGCCTTACCCTACTAACATAGAAAAACCTCGTCTCTGTGACTTTTGTAGGGATGCAGAGGTAAACACGGTCCCTAAACAGCAAAGGTCACACTAACTATCCTTCCATATTCACACCTGATGGTTTTCCAAATACATTTAGTGGTGTAAAATGATACAATGGGTCTTCTCCATACATTTTGATGATATTCCAATACAAACTTCAACGTGCTCTAGAAATTAGCATTAGCATTAGCATTGACGGTTGCACACCTCGTGGATGGAGCTACGATGAGGAATAATTCGTTGAAGACATTGCATGCCACCATGAAACAAAACCAGTTTCTGATACGTTTCTTCACGCAACAATCACCACGAAAACACTCCTCGATCGCTCACCTGGCCACGTCCATGCAACCGTTGGTGATAGGGAGGATTTGGTATCTACCTTAAGATGACACGGGGAACCCTCGTAGCCTTCAGTAGATATCAAAGGAAAAAGGAAATGAATAGTCGGAGAGAATAGTTGAACAGAATGCCCTGTTTGGTGCACAGAACAAAAATGTATTCAAAAATCCTCGTTGGGAGCATCTAGTCTAAGAAGGTTAATGGAGCATCACATTTATATTCAAATGGTTGGGACTTTAGCATTAACTATAACCCTAGCTCCCTATGGCTTATGGTTATAGCGCCGTTACTCGCTCTCTGAAAAGAAAGAAGAAAGCGCCGACCCAAAATCATATGTCCCCCCCCCCCCCCACCACACACACACTCACACATACCTCACTCGCCCACATCACTACTTCTGTTTGGACTTAGATTAGTGAGCGCCGACTGAAAGTTAAAAGCGTCCAAACAATTCACCAACTGTCAAATATTGCAATTAAATGTCGACTACAATGTTTACAGGTTACACAAATTATTTATTGTAGATTGTAAGGAAATGTACCTTATAGTTAACCTTTTATTAAACTTGATAGTTTATCACTGTTAATACTACTAATGTGAAAATTTGAATCAAAATAACCGAGAATAATAGATATCAGCGGCCGCAGCTCTAAAAACAAAATTTTTAAGTGTCAGCTAATGACCAATAGGTCTGTGCCATTACAGAGAGCAAAAAATAACTAGAGAAGGGGAAGGCATATTAGATAGGAGAAAGTATGAGAGTAGTTGTTGAATTCAGGGCAAACCCTTTCTCATGAAGAAATAGTTTCATTTATCTCTCTCCTCTTTCGATGTAACTTCCTGCCTGGCCACTAATCCAGCATACTTACCGCAAGGATTATACATATCGAACAGCAAAAACGCACAAAAAAATTAGTAGAAGAAAAGAGAGACAGACAGAAGAAGGAAAAGACGATAAGATGCACGTCTGGATAAACAGCGCATTCGATCTCATGAATGAAAATGAAAAATACAAATTTGTCAATATATCTTCATACTACCGGAACCGTAATATTTTAATACAATACTTAGCTGAATGTTTGATCCGGTATCCAATTGCAGAAATAGGCAAGACTCACGACTGCATCTTTTATCTAACTGCATGTTCACAAATCACCTAAGAGAAACTCCTTTTAATCAACTTGCGAGTGCTCATCCGTTTTCAGAACAAAACACTCGGCCAGTGTGTTGGTGGCATCACATAATCCCCGCGGCTGTATTGGTGCCGACCAGCTGCCAATCGTTGGTCGCGCAAAGAAGCAACATCCTACAGGAGAACGACAGTAAAGAAACCATCTTAAAGAAATAACCTCCAACGGGAAGATTCAATTCCCGAAAATTCCACTATCCACTGCACCGGTTAAAGCACTTCACTTTTCCGCCGCTGCCGAACTGGTTAAAATTAATTTTGTTCAAATTTAGTGAAAACTTTCGAAAAAAAACTGACAGCAGAGAAAACAAGTCCACTCGCGGCAAAAGCACACTTCGATCTCCAATACAATCTTCAACGTGCTCTAGAAATAGGTAAATATCAACCGATTTGTTCTAATTTGAACCAAAGGATCAAGGCGGCATTGGGTTCAAGTAACTTTGTGATTCATAGGATTCTTTATCATCTACAGGACATTAATTAGACCGGTAGTTCTCTACGGCCACGGAACATGGACACTGCTAGTGAAGGACCAACGCGTCCTTGGTGTCTTTGAATGGAAGGTGCTGCGTCAACTACGATGAGCTGCGGACTACGTAACAATGTCGGACGACAGCCCTGTTAAAATGGTTCTCGAAAACGCACCGACGGGTAAAAGAAGTAGAGGCGATCAAGTAGAAGGTGGCCTGCGGACTCTCCGCAGTTTGCGCAGCTGGCGAGGTACAGCCATGGAGCGACTACAATGGAGACAACTTCTGTGTACAACAAAGGTCACGTCGGCCTTGGTCTGAGTGGTAAGGATACTCAAAAACAGATATCTAAAATATTGGGCACATTAGTGTCAATGCCACGGTTAATCGATTGTGCCAAAGTAGGAAGATACCTGCCAGCCAAGCGAGCCAGCAATGCCTGCTGTGCCGTTCATTGTTCAAAATGGCTTACCAGATATCTGCTATTCCCCAAATTTAGCAGCCGATGGCAGCCAGCGTCACAAGTTTCTAGTGCAGAGGCAGCCGTGTGAGTCAAAGCCAGTAACTCCGTTTGAGGACATCCTCAAACAGCAGTGAGTAAGAACTGTGACTTTAAAAAAAAAAGTTTCACATACGCACCACATAGCATTCAATCCACACCCACATGCTACAGAAAAGGGCCAAATAAATGTTTTAGGAGATGTGAATGTTCTTTTGTTTCATACTTTGTATCGTGTCTCTTGGTCACCCCAGTAAGTTAGTTAGTTGATTCAGAGACCCAGTTTGAAGAGACACCGTAGAAATTTCGAGATTCAATTCCTTCAACTGGATATGTTTTGCTTAGATTGCTGCAACAATCGAATCTGATAAAACCACATAATAGTTAACATATATCTAGTACATAGTTCTATACGAAAAGGATAGTATATCGTTATATATATTGTTTTTTAGTCAAATTTTAGTTGCATAAGATGAAACAACGGTTCTCTTACATCTAGAACTACGGTTCGCGGGAAACTGAAAACTAATTGCAACCACTGTTCAACTTCAACCATTAGAATCACTATATGACTTTAACCAGTGTTGTTGTGTAACCTACACGGAAGTGCAACCTGGAAGCGGGTTGGAGGTGCAAAAAATTAACCTGAAAGTTTCCCCCCATTTGGGTAAACAAGACCTGCGGTACCGAGATTGATCCAAAGCTACCGTGAAAGGGTGTCGATTTAAAGTACGTCACCGGAAAGTCGTAAAACATAGATGATAAATAAATATGCGATGGTTGGGTTGAATCTCAAATCTTAACAATGGAACCACTTTTACAGAAGTGATAGTCAATTTCAAACGTTTTGCATGAAGATTTCAAAGTATTGTATGATAATTTTTTCAACTAGTTACTAGGATTTTCTACTCGGCTAATTGGGATTAAACGCATTATTTACGGTAAACCTGCATTAAGAGAATAATCGTCGTTACATTATAGCGTGCTTCAATACGTTCCATTTTACTCATTGCCCAGTGAACACGCGAACGGTACAGTTCGTTCGGTCCGCTTTCCGTTGTTTTGGAAGCTTTTTACGAGTTGTTTAGTCTTCAGAAAAAAAAAATTCTCAATCGCCAGTGAAATCGTCGCGAGTGAAATCAGTTTTGATTTACTGAAGAAGAGAACATTGTGTGATAAGTGGTGCAACAGCGTCATTAATTGCAATTAGCAATATTGCCACGATCGAGAAGCCATATTGTTCCGAATCTATACGGCACGCATACCAGCAGCCCATCGTGTGAAGCGTGCATTCTTCCATCCACCAACTACCACCGACCAGCAACATCATCGTCATCGTTTAGCTCCACGCTTAGACGGTACACGCGGTCACTCATCGTCGCTCGGCAGCAGCAGCACACATTCGTCGCCCAGCTGCAGTAGATCCGTGGTACATATAAGATAAGTTTTTTAGTAGTATATAAGATAAGCGATTTTCATCGTAGTGTATGTGTGAGTGTGGAGAGTGATTGATAGTGTGTGTGAGAGTGTATTTAGTTTTAGTTTTTTGTTTAGGTTTAGTTTGTTTATCTGTGATTGATTGTAGATAATTACGTTAGTGGTTGAGCGTGATAAGCTCCCACAAGCGAGCCATGGATGATTTATCGCAAGATGAATCATCTATGGCACGAAATGATGAGGTAGCTCATAGAGTTACCAGATCACGTGCTTATTCAGATAGTTCAACTGGTCCATGGGTTGTTTATTTTCAGCCCAAATCGAAACCTCTGAATGTTTGTCAGATTTCTGATGATCTGACGAAGCGATTCTCGGCCGTGACCGAGATAATAAAAGTAAGACCGAATAAACTTCGGGTCGTTGTGTCCAACCTTAAGCAGGCGAATGAGATTGCTGTCTCTCAGTTTTTTACACTCGAGTATCGGGTATATATCCCAGCTCGGGGTATTGAAATCGAAGGTGTGGTCACCGATACGAGTCTGACCCCTGAGATCCTGCTGAAGCGGGGGGTTGGTCGATTTAAAAACCCTCTGCTGTCACCAGTTAAGATACTGGATGTGCGCCAACTTGGCGCAGTGTCGACCAATAAGGGTGAAAAAAAGTTTACACCGTCAGACTCGTTTCGCGTGACCCTCTCTGGCTCAGCCCTCCCTCAATACCTCGAGTTGGGAAAACTTCGGCTACCTGTGCGGTTGTTTGTACCTCGGGTCATGATCTGCCAGAAATGCCAGCAGATGGGACATACGACCTCCCATTGCGGCAATAAGGCGCGCTGCTCCAACTGTGGGGAGAAACATGAGGATGGCGCGTGCGCAGACAGCACACAAACATGCGCTTTCTGTAAGGGATCTCCTCCTCATGCTCTCTCGGCGTGCCCGGCGTACAAACAACGCGGGGAACAATTAGAACGCTCGCTAAAACAGCGTTCCAGGCAATCTTTCGCCGAAATGGTGAAAAAAGCCTCACCATCACCCAGTGCCAATACAAATCCCTTTGCTCCTCTGTCAGATGACGAGTCTGACTTTGATTCGGCTGAAGAGGGAACGTCGTTCACTTTTCCGGAAGGTGCTTCAAGGAAGCGAAGACGCGTCCGCCCACGGAAAGTTGTTGAAAAGAAGCCCGAGACAAGCTTGCCCATTTCAAAAAGAGGTGGAAAAAAGGAAAACACAATTCCTCCTGGTTTCCGTAGTACTAACTACACCCAGGACCTTCCATCTCTCCCGGGGACATCCAAAACCCCTGACGCCCCTATTTTAAGAACAGAAGCCCCCTCCTCAAGTGGGCTGTTCTCATTTGATCACATTGCCGAAAGTATCTTCAAGTACCTCGAAATTTCTGACCCTCTCAAAAGCATTGTTTTGGCAATGCTTCCAACAGTGAAGACCTTTTTGAAGCAATTGACAATTAAGTGGCCCCTCCTTGCAGCTATCATTTCCTTCGATGGATAATTTTCCAAATGAGGTCGGGGATTTGATCACTGTTCTACAGTGGAATTGTCAAAGCTTGATTCCTAAATTGGAATCATTCAAATTTTTAGCTCACACTACCGGTTGTGATGCATTCGCTCTTTGTGAAACATGGCTCTCTTCCGAAATCAATCTTCCGATTCATGATTTCAATATTATTCGTCTTGATCGTGAGGATTCGCGTGGAGGGGGAGTACTTTTGGGGATCAAAAAGTGCTACTCCTTCTATAGAGTGAATTTTCCTCCTATTCCAGGTATTGAAGTTGTCGCATGTCAGGCTGTTATTAAAAATAAAAGCCTTTGCATTGCTTCCGTTTATATTCCTCCTAGAGCCTCAGTAAACCGAAAACAATTTTCAGATATATGTTCGGTCCTTCCTTCTCCACGGTTGATCATGGGAGATTTTAACTCTCACGGTACAGGCTGGGGAGAACTGTACGATGACAACCGGTCTTCCTTGATATATGACCTCTGTGACAACTTCAATATGACAGTTCTTAACAATGGAGAAGTAACACGTTTGGCTGGTACATCCTCAGTTGGCAGTAGATTAGACCTCACACTTTGTTCGAATTCATTATCGTTGGATTGCACATGGAATGTGATTCAAGATCCCCACGGTAGTGATCACTTACCCATACAAATTTCGGTTGCCACCGGGTTCAATCCGTCGAAGTCTGTCAACGTCACGTATGATCTTACCCGTCACATCGATTGGACAAAGTTTAGGACAGCAGTAGATGAAGCCGTAACGACGGTAGAAAGGCTTTCACCGCTGGAAGAGTATAACTTCCTCTCCAACCTGATCTTAGACAGCGCGCTTCAAGCTCAAACTCGACCAGTTCCAGGGACGTCATCTTGCAGGAAACCTCCTTCTCCATGGTGGGATCAGCAATGCACCGAGGTTTACCGTAATAAGTCCGACGCGTTTAAAGTTTTCCGTAGACGTGGAACACCTGAGCACTTCGAAGTATACACGGCTCTCGAACGCGAACTTAAGAGCCTCATCAAGGCCAAGAAACGCAGTTACTGGCGAACATTTGTGAACGGGCTATCGCGCGAAACGTCGATGAGTACTCTTTGGAACACGGCGCGAAGGTTGCGTAACCGAACTACGAACAACGAGAGCGAGGAGTACTCGGACCAATGGATCCTCAAATTCGCGCGAAAAGTTTGTCCAGATTCTGTGCCGGCACGGATGATTCCTCGCGAAAACACGAATTCGATAGATGAGATTAGCCAACCCTTTTCAATGGTAGAGTTCTCTCTCGCACTCCTTTCGTGTGGCAATACGGCTCCAGGGGCTGATAGGATCAAGTTCAACTTGCTTAAGAACCTCCCAGACGTCGCGAAGAGGCGCATGTTGAACTTGTTTAATCAGTTTCTGGAACTCAACATTGTACCGGATGATTGGAGACGGGTGAGAGTTATTGCCATTCAAAAACCTGGTAAGCCCGCGTCCGACCACAACTCCTATCGACCCATCGCGATGTTATCTTGTATTCGAAAGTTGTTGGAGAAAATGATCCTTTTCCGTCTGGACAAATGGGTTGAGACGAACAACCTGCTTTCAGATACTCAATATGGTTTCCGTAGGGGTAAGGGAACGAACGACTGTCTCGCGTTGCTTTCCACAGATATTCAGTTAACTTTTGCTAAAAAAGAGCAAATGGCTTCTGTATTCTTGGACATAAAGGGGGCTTTTGATTCAGTATCTGTTGAAGTTCTTTCAGATAAACTCCACGCTTGTGGCTTTTCACCATTAATGAATAATTTTTTGTACAATTTGCTGTCAGAGAAACATATGAGCTTTTCTCATGGAACCTCTACAGCTTCACGATTTAGCTACATGGGTCTCCCGCAGGGATCATGTTTAAGCCCACTTTTGTATAATTTTTATGTCAAAGACATTGACGGTTGTCTAGGTGACAACTGTACGTTGAGACAACTTGCAGATGACGGCGTAGTGTCTGTCACGGGACCCAATGGGGTCGATCTGCAAGGACCCTTACAGGATACCTTAGACAATTTGTCTACTTGGGCTCTCGAGCTAGGTATCGAATTCTCTACGGAGAAAACTGAGTTGGTAGTTTTTTCTAGGAAGCATAACCCTGCACAACCGAAGCTTCAAATTTGGGGTAAGCCGATAACTCATTCTATGTCCTTTAAATATCTTGGGGTCTGGTTCGATTCAAAGTGCACCTGGAGATCCCATATTGAGTATGTGAAGCGAAAGTGCCAGCCAAGGATCAACTTTCTCTGCACAATTACCGGGACCTGGTGGGGAGCGCATCCGCAAGATCTTCTAACGTTGTACCGGACAACGATTTTGTCGGTTATGGAATACGGTAGTTTTTGTTTTCAGTCAGCGGCTCGGTCGCACTTCATTAAACTGGAACGTATTCAGTATCGGTGTCTTCGTATCGCGTTAGGTTGCATGCACTCGACTCACACCATGAGTCTTGAAGTGCTGGCTGGCATGTTGCCACTCTCGGATCGGTTTTCAGAATTATCTCTCCGGCTCCTCACCAGGTGTGAAGTTATGAACCCTCAGGTAATCGAACATTTTGAGAAGCTCCTTGAGTTGAATCCTCAAACCCGCTTCATGACCTTGTACCATTTGTACATAACACAGGATGTCAGCCCTTCGCCGAACATTTCCAATCGTGTTTGCTTCTCCGATTTCGACAATTCGGTTCATTTTGATTTATCCATGAAGCAGGAGCTTCGTGGAATCCCAGAGCATCATCGTCCTATGATTGCTCCTGTGATATTTGCTGCAAAGTTTGGCCAAGTTGATTCCACTAAATCGTTCTTCACTGACGGATCATTGATAGAGGAGTCAGCAGGCTTTGGAATATTTAATGAAATTTATAGCGCCAATCGTAAACTTCATGCTCCTTGTTCCGTATATGTCGCTGAATTAGCGGCAATACACTTTACGCTAGAGATTGTTGCCTCGTTAACACCGGATCAGTACTTCATTTTCACGGATAGTCTCAGTTCTATAAAGGCTATTCGCTCCTTGAGGCCGGTAAAGCACTCCTCGTATTTTCTCATGAAAATACAGGAGCTTCTAAGTGCTTTATCTTTGCGTTATTTTATCATCACCTTTGTATGGGTCCCTTCTCATTGTTCAATTCCGGGCAATGAGAAAGCGGACTCGCTTGCAAAGGTGGGCGCTATGGAAGGCGATATTTATGATCGACAAATCGCCTTCAATGATTTTTTAACTATTTTTCGTCAACAGTCACTCGTCAGCTGGCAGCATAAATGGAGTAAAGGAGATTTGGGGCGATGGCAACATTCTATCATCCCAAAGGTGTCGAAGAAATCTTGGTTTAGCGGGATGGATGTGGATCGAGACTTCATTCGTGTCATGTCTCGCCTCATGTCCAATCATTATTCTTTGAACGCTCATTTATACCGGGTTGGGCTGAGCGACAGCAATCTCTGTGAGTGTGGAAAAGGCTTTCAGGATGCAGATCACGTTATTTGGTCTTGTGCTGAGCATTCTGGAGTCAGATCTGAGCTTTATGATTCCCTTCGGGCTCGAGGTAGACAACCCAATGTGCCAGTTCGAGATATTTTGGCTGTACGTGATTTGGAGTACATGAAACTCATTTATGTGTTTTTGACTAACATTAGCCTTAGATTGTAGTTAGTTTAACCTGTATGTTTATTTTAAGTTTTTTTTTTATATGTGTATGTGTGTTTTTTTTTCTTTTTCAAAAATTGTTCAAGTCAAAAGAAAACCATAAATTGTATAGTTATAAGTGTTTAGATAATTTAGAATTTAAATTTAATGTGTTATGTAAACCATACTTTAAATTCCCACCCTCTTGCCATCCGTAATTTGTAATCCCTATTAACCTCGAGACGGCCGCGAGTAATCGGCTCCTCCCTCCTAACTTTAGTTTTAAGATAAATGATGTATAAAAGTATGAAAATTTGGCTCTGTAAAGTTAATTCGATTGAGCCTGTACAAATAAATGATTTAAAAAAAAAAAAAATACGTTCCATTTTTCAAATAGGTGAAAGGTGTAAAATCTTTGGCTTTTGTAGGAAATCCAGGTTTAAATTCAAAACTACAATCAACAACGGTACCTGGTTTGCTTCCCATGCTACAACAACAACGCGTCCGTAATAACTATTCCTGACAACTTTTCCAGCAGAACGGTTATAGCGAGAACGTGTAACAACGACAGGAAGCATGAAAAACCAACAACGCAACCGTCCACTTCTTGATAGATGCACACAAAAAAACTGAAAAACTTTGTCTTTCGGTTTAAATAAAGAAGAAAAAACAACAACGACCGTGGCACTCTTTCCCATATTCAGCGGTAAACCATGCAACATCGGTAGGAATAAGTGTGGGAGTACGCTTCTGGGAGCATCACCCGGCAAACGCATCAACAAGAGATCCTTGCTGAGGAAAAACAGCCAGGTGCGATTAAGTGTTTTGTGGGTAAATTTAAAGTTCGTCTTCCCTGGCATCTTCTTTCAGCCGAATTGCAGCGAATGCGATGAAAAAAAAAACGCAACGAGGCAGCAGACACATGTTTTGCTATGTTCATCGGGTGGAAAATTACTTTTTCCTTGGCACTTTCTCCAGCGGAACCATCGACTGATGCTCTGTTGAAGGAGACAGTGCGTGCCGTCAGAATGAAAATATTTATAAAATTGTTATTTGAAAGCCTTCTACTGTGAACGGAACCAGACGATGGGAGCTTAGTTTTAGGAACGTTTTTATTTTTGACTTAGACTTCTTCTTAGGAGTGTTGAAATATTTGCATCTAGATGTTAAGAAAATAATAGATTTTTAGGATTATAAACTCAGTCAGTACTTAATAGATTTTTAAGCATTATACATCAGTCGACTGGACCTCTATTTGGTTCATTAAAAATCTTATTTCATTCAAAGTAGCAAATTAGTTAAAAATGACGAAATTTAGGGGTATTTTCATTGTTTATGCATCCACCTAAAATCATAGCATTTTACTAACACACTTCCAATTGACATCCATAACATTGGTCGATCTGTTCAATAAGCAAATTTCCTTTGTTTCATTCATTCGTTATACCAGAGGAATAGTCAAAAAAATTTCCTCAGTGCATCGGCGTCAAACCAGATGGACTTGGACAGCAAAAACAGGGGCATATGTTATGATATGTTTTTCATAAGTTTCCGTCGAAAGACCGTACTATTGTTAATGTTTTGAAATTTTGACGTGTTTTGAAGCAAACCGCTATTTTTTTTTTGCGGGATGGAAAATCTGCAAACAGACTCCTGAAGAATTCAGGATGTATGGATGAGGGCGCCATCCCCTCGATCCACTAAAACCCACCTACCCGACCACTTACGGTACCTGCCGAAAGTCGCGTCGTATGGTCCCTCCTACAATCGAGAAAGCCAGGGCCTGGACCGGGGTTGGAACGTCTGGGAGTGCGGCATTACCCTAGGATCATCCCTGTTCCCCATGTCATGACCCGCTCCTGCCGGATCCCGCGCCGTATGGCGTTTCCTCCGTTGTAGTTCGTTTAGCCGTTAAGGGAAGGTTAACGTTTACAGGGTGCACCGCCGGGAGGCGAACTACTTTCACACCCCAGCAAGCAAACGGCTTGACCTGGTACATTTGTACACGTGATCGCGTTAGATTCAGTTGAACAAAATGGAGAACATAGTGATATCGAAAGTCATTCCCTTGTGTATCCAAAAATATGATGTGCAAAACAGTGAATCGCACCGGGCTGTTGCTAGGAAGTACAGTATTAGCAGGCAGTGGTTGAGAAAATTCTTCTAAAACAAAAAACGTTCGGTTCAGTAATGGATCGCCAAGGCAGAGGCCGGAAGCGCAAAACGGATACACGAACGGACACCAAGATCATGCACGAAGTCAAGAAAAACCCAAAGGTAACTGTACGTGAGATCCAGGAAACCCTTCATATAACAGTTTCTATTTGAACTGTTCGTCGCCGTCTTGTAGCACAGGGGCTGATCAACAAAGTTTCCCAGAAACGCCCATTTATCAGCAATGCAAACAAAGCCAAACGGCTCAGGTTTGCTATTGAGCATGTTGATAAGCCTGTAGAGTTCTGGAAAACGGTTTTGTGGACGAACGAATCAAAGCATTCTAATCAAAAGCGTCGGGTTCGTGTGTGATGCAGATCGGATGAGGAGTTTCAGGATTGCCACATCCAAGGCACGATGAAGCATGAAAGAGGAAATGTGATGGTCTGGGGGTGTCTTCTATGGAGTGAAGTGGGTAGCCTCTTGAAAATCGACGGATAATGACGGCAGATTTCTATTTCAACATCCTGTGAGAAAATATGGAGGTTTCGCTGATCCAGACGGGTCTTGAAGGGAAGTTCGTATTTCAGCAGGACAACGACTCGAAGCATGCTGCTTAGAAAACCAAGTCTTTCTTCCGGTCTTGTCGGATCAAACCACTGGAATGGCCTCCGCAAGGTCAGACCTCAACCTCAATGAGAATTAGTAGTAAGTGATTCTAGATGCATGCAATGAAATTTAACCGATGGAAACGTGAGAAAACGACCTGCTTTAATAAGAGGATAGGTTCATTTGAGAGTAAAACTCTAAATAAATACGCATAAAAAAACAAAACAGCATGGAAATTGGTCGAAAGCGGTTCTGTTGACGTTGAAGCAGTGAAGCAGTGAAGCTCGACGGTCGAAAATAGGTTTACTTGTGAAAGTGATGTTTGACAGCATCAGCATCGCTTGACTATTTTCCATTGAAAATGATATTGCTGGACCCTGTTCACTATTCCCAAGTGAAATTTTGTTGGTTCTCTAAGCATCTTTATTTGACTTCAATCAATCAGGGAGTAGCAATCCACGGATAACGATTGCATTAAAAAAATGGCGATTTTTCATGAGTTTACCTTAACCCACCTTGACAAAACTATCCATGCAGCACCGATCATAGTAACCCATGAGTCAGCAGACAAAATTTGACAGCTCTTTCAGTCGAATTCTAACCGTGATGGAAAAAAAACAGTGAAGCACCTCCATTCAGAAGTGTGCACCACGCCACGTCGAAAACGGACATCGTGTGGAATCTTGTGGACACCGGATACGCCCATTCCAGCATCTACAACATCTTGGCACTTTTAGAAAACAATCAGAGCATCGAAAGAATGCCTGATTCCGGACGGCCGACGACCCTGAGCGTCAAGAAGCTCCAAAGGATGCTGAAGAGGAAGACCGAGGGAAAAATGGCTACATCACTGCGTGCGGTTGGCCGGGAGGTCGGTCAACGGATTAAACAGTGAAAAAGTATCTGGCAAACATGAACATATATGTTTAGCGTTGGATAAAATGGTCCACTCGATTTTCCCGGCGAATCGTGACGTGGCGGAAGTGATGGACTATTTCACCCTAGACTGGCAGGGCACTTCGTATTTTACTTACCCCACGAAGGATGTGAGCTCCAAGGTGAAGTTCATTTCACACACCAAGTTCCTCAAGAAGGTACTGCTGTGGCAGACAATCAGCGAGAAGGGGATGTCAAAGCCGCTCTTCTTTCGCTCCAGACTGGCCGTGAACGGAAAAATTTATAGTACGAAATGCCTGCCGGAAGTTGTGTCGTTCGTCCAGAAATACCATAAGGGTGAAGACGCGGTGTTCTGAAGCGTAAGAACTACTCCAACAATTTTGTCGCGAAAACTGAGGAGGAATTGATAAATAAAATGAAAAAAAAAAACTCAAAAACATGCCTACTTGCATGTTTTTGTCCGCAATGGCAAATGTTCCGGTTAACTGCCGGAAACTGCGTAGAATATATTTGTAAGTAAGATGAAATAATTACCTTCCATGGGAAATTTATCAGAAGTAATTATCTGTCTTAGTTTTTTTTCTATCACCATCTGAAAAACAGTCCATTTTTTTTTAATGCAAACGTTAGTCAATAAAGTTTTTCATCTGTTATGTTCATTATTAATAAATAAAAAGAGAGTATAAACAGCACAGCAATTCCTTTTTTTTTTTAAAAAAAAAAAAGGTTGTAGTGACGTATCTCGTAATTTCTTGTTTATTTATCGATAATTCCGCTACATTTAAAATATTATAGATAGGACGTTGCCAAAGTATTTGCATATCGCTATTTTTATGAAAATATTATTGCTCGATGTGCTGTTTTTTGCGAAGCAACGTTTTTTTCAGTAAAAATACTGGATAGGACACGTTTCTATTAACGTCTCGAAACATGTAAAAAATCGATAATTGAAACCGCGAAAACAAAGAAGAACTCCACAAAAAAAGGTTGTTGATGGAGTTCATGTTTTTTTTACGTAGCTTGAACTTTGCGTTGCTTTGTGATGTGATGACCCTACTCCGCACGGTGTTTTACTGAAAAGTACTTTATTCAGATAATGCATTGACATCACATCTTCTTTTGTAAGATTTCGCATGGTTGTACAAACACATTCAATCGCTAACAGTAGGCATTCATTGGGGACATTTATCTCTTATCTCCAAACCTCGACACTCATATACCATTCCGAAAGTAAAACAAAATACAACACCTTGATTGTAGTACACGAATCCCTCAAGTCGCAGCAATCACGTAAGAGATTGTTTGAGGTCACGTCAATTTCAGTTCATTGAGCAGCACGGAAAGCAACAAGAAACAAACAAAAGAAAGCCGGAAATTACGATACCGTAGCGAGCCATAAATCATTAAGAAAAATATAAAGTAAATCCCCACCTTGTATAATTCTGCAATTCCCGCACAGATAGATGAACGGAAAGGTCTGTACTTGTAGGTGATGATGATAGCAGACGCGAAAAATCAGAAGAATGTAGCATTTCTCACTTGGTTTAATCGTGCGTGCTTCGTTAGCGAGTAAAAATGTTGCACCTTCGTCACCTACCATCATCGGTCGTGAAGACGTTTGTGGGGAACGACCTCGGCTGACTTCACTCCTCGGCGGAATGCAGAAGCATACACAACTCATAACGAGGGCGAAAACTCGTGTCATTTATCATCATTATTTACATATTAAGCGCAACCAGAACCCAGGAACCATTCGTTTTACCTTGAAGGCTCAAATTTCGTCTACGTAAGGATATATGTACATAGTACAGAACGAGTGTTGCCTGAAAGTCGGAAAGTGAAACCGTTTATACCTTAATCCATAGCGACAGATTCCGCTCCAGAAGGAATACATGACCTTCGAAAACAAAAACAAGAATTTATCTACCTATGAGGAGATTTAACCCTTCTTACGGTTCTATTGTAAATGTTGTTTGGCTGTGTAATGTGATCCTGATTATTGTTAAAAACCAGTATTTTCCGAAATTATCAACCTGCTTTCCTTTGGATTCTACGCTAAAAAGAAGAGTAAAAACATCAAGATTCAACCTCCGTCATGATTCATCGGAATATATCATTGAAATGGGCTGACTGCTTCAATTCCAGCTCGCTCTAAATAGGAGTAACCTGTCGGAGTAACATAAGGTTGGGTAAAAGGTACACCGGAAGCACTGCGTACCAGAAAAGGCTAGGGAAACGATGAATTTTTCCACACAAAAAAAAAAAAAAGAAAATACTCACGCTATCAGGTACGATGGTGTAGGTGTTTGATAAATGACCAGCGATTAAAATCTTGTGTTTGTTCGTTCTGGGTCTTACGCGTTATATCGCCCTAGCTTAATGACGAACATGTTTCTGAAATTAGTACGGGATCAAATGTGAGCTTTTTGTTTTAGGAGCAGATCTCACTAATTGATCCCTTGATTGATAGCGATATAAAAGAAGGTTAGGACTTTGCTAGTCATATTTTGCTCGCGATGAAGACAAAGCATAATCTTTATTCAACACGATGGCATGCGGGCGTTGAGAAGATAGGTTCGGTACTTCATTGCTCCGGGTTCCTTCTCTCGTCGACAGCGGATTGACGTCTATAGCACTTGTACAACACTTTAGGACCTGTGCCATCTACAAATTTGTATACATCGGTCAATGCGAATGAGAAATTATGCTATTAGTGTCTTCCGTTGAGGAATACCGAATGGTTCTGCTAGAAATTGATGGCGGCTTTGGTAAATATCCAGGAGGGAAAGCCTGACAATCAACGCGTTACCTACAATTTACTTTCGTCGATTTGCAAACTAAAAAGTACACCGTGATAATGCTCCGAAAGTAATTGAAAAATTGTTCGTTCAAACCGAATTTATAGCTACCACCAGTTAACCTCACCGCAAACATGGATTGAAATTGAAAACAATATTAAATCAAAAAACGGGGTCAAGTTTGATTAATGTCATGAGGCATTTCGTTTAAATTGCATCCCATTTTGTACAAATTTTCGCTGTGTCATGACCGTCGAGTGTCGAATATTCATTCTAGGGTAGGTTTTTCAATTTTTCATTCACACTCAGTTTGGGTGCAATTTGTTTAAAAAGCCAGCCTTGATTCATAAGTTGGTGACTGCGTTCGTATGAGTTTCAATTGTTGTAATTTTTTATCATAATCCTCAAATTGAACATTGCACAGTCTCAAATTTTAGATTATGAGTCTGCCCTTGACTTCGCTCTGTAATGCAATTGAAAATCTTCAAACGGAAATAAAGAAGATTTCTTCCAAACCTGTATTGACATTGCAATCTCCAGCAATCAACCAATGGCCGTCTGCTGGTGAATCGATACGTGCCAATAAACCGCCTCGTGGAACGGACTCAGCAGCACGAACACCTCCTGAGGGTCAATCCGGATCGAAGCAAATTAGCCAAAATGTTGTTTCTGTGCCAGCTAACAAGTTCTGGCTCTATGTGTCGTGCATTAGACCTGATGTGGCGAATGAGACAATTTCAGCTATGGTTAAAGCTAATTTAGGAATTGACGATGATCCTGAGGTGGTAAAACTAGTGGGTAAAGGTACAGACACCAGCAACATGTCCTTCGTTTCGTTCAAAATTAGTCGCGATCCAGCTTTGAAGAGTAATGCACTTGACCCCTCGACATGGCTAGAGGGTAGAATGTTCAGGCAGTTCGAGGACTACAGCTCGCAAAAATTTCGGAGACTCTCAGTTGCGAATCCAAGTCCATCACCAATTGCACTCGCCGGAGCAACGAATAAATTCGAAATCATGTGGAACTCACCACTAGCTGTTGCCGTATATATCCAGGACGCATTCCCAACAGCACTTTGGAAGCCCCTGAGCCACCCAACCAAGTCGCACTTACTTTTAGTTCCTGCCTACGTAGTCGTCCTGGCCCTTCGGTTGTTATTGGTGATGGGATCTCCCGACAATCTATGAGTTTGACATCAATTCTTCTCTTTGATTGTTGTTTTTTTGTATTCTCCCATGCGCGGAGTAACGATCTTTGATGTAGTTTGACAAAAGCAGATAATTTCTCATCTCCATGCAAAGCGCTAGGAGTGGACGGTAATTTATTGCTAGAACGAATAGACATGAAGAGAAAGTGTATTGATAGTTCCGTATAGGGCAACGTCAGGCTTTGAAATTGAACGATACACGTTTGAAAACGAGCGGAGGGCATTGAACGGTAGTATGCGAATCAGGCACAATGCCTTCCGCTCGTTTTCAAACGTGTATCTTTCAATTTCAAAGCCTGCCGTTGCCCTATACGGAACTATCAATACATTTTCTCTTCATGTCTATTCGTTCTAGCAATAAATTATCTGCTTCTGACAAACTTCATCAATTCTTTGCTTCCTGAATTCCATCCCGCTTCCTGTGTTGTGACGAATTCACTCAGATATCACTCATCTGGTCATCAAAGCACGCAGATAACGGAATGCACGTCACGAAACATGATGGAAGCTCCTAAGCCACCCGTCACAGTCGAAAAAAGCTGGTCGTCAGCCGATTGTTCCAGCAATCCAAGCCATTCCGTTCCTGTGTTCGAAGCCGTTGAGGGATTCTTCCTACTTGCTAACCCAGATGGTTAAACTATCCAACCTACTTTAAAGGTAATTCCGTTTGGCAAGATGGGATCCCATGGGCTTTCCAGCACAGTAATGCATCACCGCAATTTTCCGACAACTTTACTTCAGCAATCTCTGTTTGACTGCCGATCACTGGGACGCAATGAAGTTGGTACCATGGAAGCCCTCAAACCCCCGCCTCGGTCGAGCCCTTCCTGCCAGCGGTCGTCAGTCGGCCCGGCCCTGTGTTCGGGTGTGGTGACAGGGTCTTCCAATCCACCATTAATCGCAAGTACACTTTCTCTCCGAACAATTCAATCGCTGATGTAATAACCGCTTCCAGTTCTTCGTTCGCTGGTCGGAATCGGAAAAATTCAAATCTAGTCGATGAAATCTGGATCTTTCACCAGAATGTATGAGAACAAAAATGTATAAACTTTTTCTCGCCACCAATGATGTCATCATCTTCATTGAGGCGGGTCTAGCTGACTTCAACGAATCTTTTGGTACTTTTTACAATGTGTACCGTTGTGAGCGCAGTGAAAAGAATAGCAATAAGGCTTTGGCAGGGGGTGTTCTCGTTGCTGCTTCCCAAAAGTTCCATAGCTCGATGATTGAATTGACGAATGGACAAAATTGGGAGCAAGTATGCGTTTTGAATACTATAAAGGGCCAAAAACTGTTTTAATTCGCTGTCTTCATTCCACCAAACCGTATCAACCATTGATGCATATATTGGCTCCACTCATGAACTTTGTAACAAATGATCCTCCAATGATTTGGTTCTGGTTTGTGGAGATAACAACCAACCACGACTATCTTGGATGAAAGGAGATGATGGGCATCGCTATGACAACTCTTCTCCACTGTCTACCGCAGCTGCTAGCCTGGTCGATGGTTTCGACTTTCTAAACATGTCGCAAGCTAATCAAAATCGCAACTATCAGGAGAGAGTGCTGGACCTGCTGTACTTTCCTTCTGCGAATGTTATCAACGTATCAACAGCTGTTGTCCCTTTGCTAGCCGTTGATCCTAACCATCCTCCATTGGATATCTCCGTGGCTATTCCTCGCATGCGCGCTACTGTTCCTACACGATGTGAAGCAAGACCTTTGAACTACCGCCGACTTGATTCACTAACTGAATTTCTGTCCAATATGGACTGGACAGAACTGCTCAATATACAGGATGTTGACGATATCACAGAGCGCTTCTGTGACATCGTGTGCAGATGGCTCAATGAAAACCTCCCTAGGATTCGGTCACCTGTTAACCCAACAAACATTGGGGTTCAGCTATTCTAGAAAAAACAGCTGAATAGCTTCTCCAAATTTGCTTGAACAAGCTCTAATTCAACACCGATGTTTGTTGGGAAGCCACCATAGAGCAACCCAGAACTGCGTAGGATGAAACGTGAGCGAAATGCTAAGCAGAGGTTACTTCGGAAGCAACGTTCCTTCACTAATTGACAGGCTTTCAAACTTTCAAATGACGCATACCACCTAGTGAATGCTAGTCTGTATAAATCACATGTGAGTAATGTAAAATTTGGCTTGCGTAGAGATGCGCAAAGTTTCTGGAATTTTGTGAATTATATGAGGAAATGCTCTTCCATCCCATCAAATGTATTTCTAGACGAATCAGAATGATCTTCAGCTGAAGAATCATGCGTATTGTTTGCCAAGCATTTCACGACTGTGTTATCCGCTGGCCTCTCAAGTAACATTGCCAAAACCATCCAGCTTTATTAAGTTTTACTAAAGTTTTATAAAAGCCACTAGAAATCAACTCGGTTTTATTATGGCAGCAAGAGATGCCAATAGGTTTCAAATTTTAGTCATGTTTATAAGAACCTACACAGCTTCTTCACAACGATCTTAAAACCTTGACTTCTAAAATTCCTCTTACTCCTATCAAAGGTTTTATTTTGACTTTGTAAACTCATAAAATGCTGTTTTGAAATGCCGTTTTAGGACTCATTCATATTATCTTATTATGGTCAGTTGAAAAAGCATTTTAAAGCCATTTTGCTTCCAGTAAATGCATTAAACGGCTAATTGGCATTGAGGAAAGCTACCAAGTGACCAGATAGTTTTATAGTAGCCATTGTTAAGACAAATTGGCTTTTTAGCAAAATTGTGATCTCTTGTGCCATATTGAAATATATGAAATAATTGAAATGTGGAAAAATTAATACAATTTTTTTTAAATGTAATGCAATTGAACTATAGATCTGAGACAAATTTCGGTATTCGTTTAGATAACCTTATTGAATTCCATCAATTTTCAGAAGTTTCTTGATTAATTTATCGAATATATTTCTTTCAATTTTGTTTTTGTTGTTGTAGACTCGCATAATTTCCGAGGCGCATTAATTTTCAGCTGTTATCGTGCCAATATTCACCATAAAATTAAATGCGCATATGATTTGAAGCATGATACGCTATGAAAAAACTCAATTTGTTGTATATACTTTGCTATCAAACATAATTTGCCGCAACACTTGAGCTTTTTTTTAGCCATTATTTATTGTTGAATAAATCAGGAGAGCAGAGAATCGAACAACGCAGAAAAACAAAAACCAACCACGATATCGCCGTGCAGATTGACAGCTGTGGCCATTCGGCCCTAGACTGCTTTTGATGGCGGCCAATAGGTTTTATGAAGGTTCTCAAGTGGTCATAACACCTTTCACTAGAACATTTTCAGAATATTTATGGTCTTGGAAAGGTTTTATTAATTTGTTTTCACAACCGTCTATAGAGTGGGCCACTTTGTACACATTTCGGCTTCAAAGATGCATAAAGGAGGTGTTGGTGGACAAAACAGTTTTGAATGTAGTTTCATCAACAAAGCCGGGAGGAGTGCTATACGGCTGGAATAGAACTGAAATTGTTACTTGGGCTCACATCTCAACAAGAAGTTGAACTGGCAACTTCTAATTTACCTGTTGATGTTTTTGACCTGGACACATTTCCATCACTTTGGACATGTTCATTGCTGCTTCTAAGAAACTTTTGTCGCTGTGCTGCTTCCCTATTGACTCCTCTTGGCCACATCTTCAACAAATTGTTTGTTCAGCGGATGTTTCCCACTGTGTGGAAACAATCTTCCATGTTTCCCGTATTCAAGAAAGGAGATAAAAGAAATGTTGAGAGCTGCAGAGGAATTACCAGTCTATCTGCGGGATCGAAGCGTTTCGAAATAGTGTTAGTACCAAACAATACATTCCAGACAATCAACATAGATTTATGCCAGCCAGTTCCGTAACAACGAACCTTCTGGACTTCACTAGTACCTGTATTACGCAGATTGAAGCTAAGCATCAAGTAGATGCCGTATATACGGACTTAAAGGCCGCTTTTGACGTTATTGATCACCAAATACTTCTGTGCAAACTCTCCCGTCTAGGCGCATCAAAGCGTCTTGTAGTGTGACTGGATAGTTACTTGACGGGTCGTGTTCTGAGCGTATAACTTGATTCAACTGTTTTCAGTACGTTTAAGAATAATTTAGGCGTCCCACAAGGCAGTAACTTGGGGCCTTTGCTATTTGCGCTGTTCTTTAACGATGCTGCTGTGTTGCTAGGATCGAACTACGTACTCATATACGCAGACGATTTGAAAATCTCCCTTGTAGTGAGGTCTACTGAGGACTGCTACCGGCTTCAGGAGCTTCTAGGCATGTTTTCGCCCTGGTGTTAGATGAATACACTCGTCATAAGAATTATTAAATGTGTTGCTATCACGTTCCACCGATCAATGCGTCCCAGCACTTTTAATTACTAAATAGAGGGGAATGTCCTTAAGCACGTTGATCAGGTCAGTGATTTGGGTGTGACACTGGACGAAAAATTTACATTTAATCAGCACATCAGCACCATCATCAAAAAAGCTTGACGACAGTTGGGATTCATCACTAAAATTTCCCGTGATTTCACCGATCCACACTGCTTCAAATCACTCTATTGTGCACTTGTACGACCGGTTTCGAAGATGCTGCGGTGATTTGGACTCCTTATCAATTGTCATGTGACCTCAGAATTGAACGTGTTCAACGTAGATTCATACGCATTGCACTCAGAAGCCTACCCTGGCGTAATCCTCAAGATCTCCCTCCATATCCCGAACGATGCTTCTAAGACTCGACACGCTGCACCGACGACGAAATATTCAACAAACTACCCTTATCGCAAAGATAGTGAACGGTGAAATTGACGCACCTTAACTTCTGTCTTACGTTGGCTTTCGAGTGGGAAGACAACTTAGATGTATCGTTCGTACTGCTGACCAGTTTTCAATCGGACTTCTTACGGTTTTAATGAGCCACTAACATCATGCGTGCGTCTCAACTTTGGAGAATCTTCTCGATCTTTTAAAAAAATAATAACTGCATCAACACTGCTACAATCAAGGCTACAATAGTTTTAATACAATAATGTAGACTACGGTCAGATGAATAAAATAAATAAATAAAGGGCGAACACGAAATTATTGCGACACCGAAAATGTCATGCCAATTTTCTTATAATGTTTAGAATCAAACCAAAATTTTAGGGTAGTTTTATACATATATTTACTTCAAAAATCAAAAGAAAAATTAATCGATGGAGCCTTGAGTGTAAAATTGAACGCATTTTCGCTTGATGCCCTCCATCAAAGCCTTTACAGTGTCATCCGGTACCAGTTTCTCAGTTTTTTTTTCCATTTTCTTAACATGTCCTTGACTGTCTTCTTGCTTTTCCGAAGTTCCCGCTCCATCATTGCCCAGTACTGCTCCACCGGGCGCAGTTCCGGACAGTTTGGCGGATTCATGTCTTTGGAACAAAATGGACAGAATTGGCCTCATACCACTCCAGGACACTTTTAGAATAGTGGCATGATGCCAAATCTGGCCAAAATAGCGGAGCTTTGTCGTGCTGCTGCAAGAACGGCAAAAGGCGCTTCTCGAGGCACTCAGATTTGTAGATCTCGCCATTTACTGTGGCCTTTGTCACTCCTCAGTCCGCAAGAACAGATGGCCTGCTTAATGAGATATTTGGAGGCGAACTTCGACATTTTCTTCTTCTTAAATTTGTCGTCCACATAGAACTTGCTCTTGCCGGTGAAAAACTCCAACCACGGAATTTGCTTAAAATCGGCTTTTATATTCGTTTCATCGTCCATCACACAGCAGCCATATTTTGTCAGCATCTTCTCGTACAGCTTCCGTGCCCGAGTTTTAGCCGTCGATTGTTGCCCGCGGTTTGGGAAGTTCTGTACCTTGTATGTATGTAGTCCAGCTCTCTCCTTTGCATTCTGGACGTAGCTCTGCGACATGCCGATCTTTTTAGCCAAATCACGGCTTGAGACGTTGGGATTTGCTTTAATCATCCGCTTCACCTTTCCCTCCGTCTTTTTGTTCTCCGGTCCCGGTTTTCTTCCAGCTCCTTTGCCGTGGTCCAACGTCAACCACTCCTGGAACCGCTTCAACACACTGGAGACGGTTGAATGGTGAATGTTCAACATTTTTCCCAACTGCCGGTGCGACAGGTCAGGAAATTCCAGGTGTTTGGAAAGTACTTGTTCTCTCGACTCGCGTTGGTTCACCTCCATTTTCGTTGAATCGAAAAACACGAATTTGAGTTTGACAGTATGTAAACAATACACATCAATGAGAAACTGTGCAAAATTTGGTTGATTTTTACCCAATGGTAAAAAAGTTATGCCCTGTTGAATGTGTCGCAATAATTTCGTGTTCGCCCTTTAAATAAATAAATAAAGTGATCTGTTGATCCGTGGTTCCCAAAAAAGGCAAAGGAAATAGTCGATATTAAAAAAAATAAGAGGTGGGACATATCATGGATGCACTTATGACCACGTTGGTGTATAGTAGTAATGGTATCATCTATTTTGCACATATCCTACCACATATTGTAAGTTAATATTGAAATGTTGTTATGATTTTGCTTCGACCCATCTCTTCTTATGGGTTTTGCTTCAAACTGCACTTTTATGACCCTCTTCTTTCGGGGTTATGCTATTCAAAGCTAGTATATAGCACGAGAGGCTTACCGAAATGATTTCACTGTTTGAAACTAGCTCTCAGGCTGTGGATGTGGTATAGGTGTCAAAGTCTTGCAAGACCTTCTAATCGGGTAGGTGCCGGTGTCCATTCCAAACAGAAGCGGAGAGGCGATCGATATTGCGCTGATGTAACGATTGACGTTAAGAACGCCTTCAATAGGAAGGATGGGAGGAACAATGGGAGAAATGAAATGCTGGTGACCGAAGCAATCGGCGAAGCAATTGAAAACTGGATGTAAGGGTCGAAGCTGCAGATAGCCCACCACAAAACGTAGGTGCTGATGGTCAGCAATTGCAAAGCGGTACAGCGAGCATAAATCGTCATAGGAAAGCTTGGCATGGCCGGCTAAATTTCAACAGCCACGTGGCAAAGGCCATCAATGCGGTAGCTAGAATCATGCCGAATAGCTACGGGCCTAGAAGTAGTAAGCGGCATCTACTGGCTTGTGTATCATCATTGATACTAAGATACCCCAGACAACCAAAATGCACGTAAATTGAAATTTGTCTTTATGATATACAAACATATATGTAAGAACACAAATCGTATAGAAAGCAAAAAATATGGCTGATACGTGCAAAAGTGGAGGCCATATACGTGCAAATTCCATTGTTTTCTTAAACGAGTTGATTTGATATCGTATGCGATTGAGTTTGTAATAACAAATTCGATTTAAACAGCTTAGCGATGTTTATCCGATTTAGTTTGTAACGCAGTACGATGAATAATTGACACATCGTATATAAGTCGAAAAATTGTACTCTTTACGATTTAATTTAAACATAACGCGATAAAGGCCACAATTTATTGCGATGTTGACTTAAAATATAGGAATATACGATACTATTTGAACACTGTTATACGACTTGTGGTTGTCTGGGACGGAGGTCCAGCCTGGGACACAGCGCTGGAAACCAAGCGAAACTACTCACCTCGATAACGTTGCGGATGAAAACTGAAGGGCTGAACCAAGTAAAATGAGAGCAAAGGGGCTGTGGCAAGCAGTAGGAGCTGAATTGCTCTATTGTAGCCAAATGGCCAAGATCCCTAGTAGCACACTTGTTGCCATTCTGATGAGATAACATAAATATGACTTGCTAAGTCATAATAATGTTACTACAACAAGTTATGATCGTAGTGTGCTACTTGGGATCCTCCACGAAGTAATACCGAAGGGCATCAGAATTTCCCGAACCTTTAAAAAGAATCGAAGGATGATGATGATGATGATGATGATGATGATAATGATGATGGTCCCGCCACTTACCCCTAAAAAGGTTTAAGCTAGACGATTTATCTATTAGATAATTTATTTAAAAAACAATTCAACCAGTTATGCAAAACAAACAACGTACTGATTTCATCTACAGATATAAGCTTTTTCCAAAACTGTTCATTTGCTTTACAGCGATATAATTTTGAAAAGCTATTGATGTCAACCACGAATGTTCACAAGTGATCTCAGCGATCAGAAAATCCTATTACAATTCAAATCACAGAATCCTGTATAAGGACATTATCAAAAGACAAGCCAATATCCGATCCTGCCCGCTACAGAGTCAATGAGGTTCCAACAGTAATGGAACCGCCACCTTAGTTTTGAGCTGACCAAGGATATTCCCAAAAAGGGAAATCGAGAAAATTTCCAAACCGAAAAAATCCTGGACCGGCGCTAGTCAAACTTTTACTTTCTACCACAATAGAATTGACAAAGAATTCCCCGACAATCACTACTATTTTATGGCATCTTCTCAGGCATCAAAGGTCATTTTTTTTTAATTCAAAAAGAAGTCCTTTATACCTGTTTACCGCGCGCGAGGCTCAAACTTTTGAAGACTTCACAAAAAAAACTACTCTAAAATACAAACAAAATAAAAACTTGAAATTCATCATCATTATCAAGGCGAAAAATATAGTTTGTTTGTGCCCCATGACAAATATAAAACATTTAACAATAGACCATACAAAAGTATCTGTTGTAATAACATCGTCAAGATACAAAATTAGTCAAGAACAAAAAATTAACAAAGTAGCTGTTCAAAAGGCAGCTTTGATGTGTGAAATACATTGTCTCTTAAAATCTGTTAGCGTTGCTGCACGTTTGAAGTGTATAGGCATCGAATTGAAAACATTTATACCTTTAAAAAACAAGCAATTTTGTGAAGCTCCGTACACAAAATTTGGCGTTTTAACAGCATCGGCATTTCTAGTGTTATATCTATGAATATCACTTCCTATTTCAATTCGATTACACAAATATCGAGGCAGCAAACCGTTAATTACTTTAAAAATGAACACCATTGTCAAATACACAACTCTCTGCTTCACCGATAGCCACTGTAGGGCATCTAACAAAAAAGAGGAGGAAGTGAACCTGTTACATCTCAAGATCAAACGCATTATCTTATTTTGCAAACGCTGTAATCTCGATATTTGTGTTTGATTAGCTAAAAACAAAATGGAACGGCAAAATTCAATGTAAGGAGAGATGATAGATTTGTACAATTGTATTCTACTTGCAATAGTTGAAACGTTTTTCAATCGGTAGAGAATACCGTACTTCTTGGCTATTTTCTTGATGACATCGTCAATGTGAGAGTCAAATTTTAATCTATCATCAATAATCACGCCAAGATATTTAATCTCCCGAACGTGATCAATTGTCTCATTATCAATTTTAACACAGACGTCTTCGATAACTCGATACCGCGAAATTACCATGAATTGAGTTTTACTTATGTTCAATTTCAACTGTTTGTACTTCAACCATCACTTAGAGAACGTAAATCTGCATTCAAATTTGAAACGGCCTCCTCGAGGCTTTTAGCTGCAATGAACAACACGGTATCATCAGCAAAAAGATTAATATCACAAAATCGTAAGACTCGTCGCATGTCATTAATATATAGAATGAATAAAATGGGCCCTAATACACTCCCTTGTGGTACGCCAAGGCCGTTCTCCACAGGGCTCGACACGGAATCATTAAAAGCCGTCCGTTGAGTTCTGTCAGACAAATAGCTTTCGAACCATCTGTATGCAGAACCCGAAAATCCAAAGCGCTTGATTGATTCTAACAACAAGGGCCGAGAAATCGTTTCAAAAGCACGTTTCAGATCCAAAAAAACAGCAACAGTCGTATCTTTACGCTTTACATTTTCTTTCCATTTTGCTAAAACTAAATTTAACGCGATTGTTCCGGCGCAATCAAATTATTACTATTTAAATACGTTAACAGCTGGCTTCTAACAACAAGTTCCAAAATTTTCTCTATATGTGCAACATGTTAATAGGACGAAATTCTTCGGCTTTAATCGTTCCAGCGACTTTTTGAATGGGAATAACTAAAGATTCTTTCCAAACTTGTGGCACGTGCCCAGTTTGCAGAGATTCATTAATAAGGTCCAGCAGGTTGTTTCCGATGACATTAAAGCAATCTTGTACTACTCTTGCATTTAGTTCTTTACTAAAACAAATTTATGTTCGACTAGTTTATTGGTACATATTTTTAAGACGTCTGGCAAATCAGTTGATTACTGATCTAGGGAACCGGTATTTGTCTGAAGATCCACACTTCTTTCAACAAGTCTTGAAATATCTTGTTTCGAATACTTTTTCAAACATTTTAATTTCTCATAATTACTGTCACCATCACCACTACTATTATCTTCAACGTTAAAAATAATGGTTTCATGATCAGTTACTTTCAAGCCTGGGTTTATAATAACGCAAACAGAATTCAAATTACAGTACACATGGTCAATCAAAGTTTGACTGTGTCTGGAAATACGCGTATATTCCTGAACCAATTGTTTTAAATTAAAGAAATCTGCTAATCGTTTCAAATGCTTCGAAATATTTTGTTTTTATGTTTATCATTTATTTGTACAGGCTCAATCGAATCAACTTTACAGAGCCCAAAACTTCGAAATATTAATATCACAATAATTTATATTAAAATCACCAGCAAGCACGTTTAGTTTACTAGAATCTACAAAACTCTCATACCAGTTTTCCAAAATTTCAATAAAACGCTGGTCATTAGAACTGGGAGAATGATACCATACACCATAATTACCGATCTGCATGCCTCGAACAACTGCTATGCTTTAAAACCAATTACCGTCACAAACTTCGTTCAATTGAAGCTTGAACTGAACTGACCTCTATTTTTGAGAGCTCAAAGTTGGTTTGCTGTGGATCCTTTTTATAAGTTTGTGGTTTACTGTTCAACCTTTTATGGATTATTTGCTATTTATTTACGGTACATTTTCAATTGAATCATATGATATTTAACAAAATGGTTATGAGTTATTCGTATAATTTAAAAGACCATTCGCAAGATGATACATGTTTGATATTTCTTTGCTTAATTTACACAAGGTGTTGATTATATTGTTGAGTTTTATAGATCATTTTAATTTTTTCATGGATTTTACTTTTATAGATCATAAATGTGTTTTCGGATTCGATTTTCAATGTTTTATGGCCTATTTATAGGTTTTTACATTCAAAAGCACTTTTGTCGTTCTCTACTTTTCATATACAATGTATATACTATAATTTGGTATACAGATCAGTATACAACTTGGAAATGATACACAGATTGTCGATTTGAACATAATATAAAAATATCTAGTAACTCATATAATTCTTTTAAATTGTCAAAGTCACCTACATTATTAAAGATACCCCGTTTTATGGGGTACTGTTTAATCGTATTACGTGGCATTCAACGTGATCCGGTACACAAAAATAGCAACATCCAAGGAGTAAATTCCTCGAAATCTATAAACCAATAAACATAAAAGAAGCAAGAAATTAAGAAATCAAGAAATATTTAATTCCAGAAATTCCATTTCGGAAGGTGATATTATGTAAAAATCCGACTTATTTGATTGGTAGGTTGGGTGGTATGGTGTTTAAGGGAATGGGAAGAATGAAACCTATTCATAACTTGGATTGCAACACGTGCCATGTTTAACGGAGGAAAACGTATACACAAAATTAATTAGAAGATTATTCCCAAAACTAAGCTTAGCTAGCTGAGACGCACATGATAGGGGAAACATAAATTACTACCGATACTCGTAGGAATGCATGTGTGCTTGAAGTAATAAATTTATTTGTGATTGTTTGTGCCAAGAAGACAGGTAAAAGCAGCTTGAAATAAAAACAATCTAAGGTCAAACAATTTTCATTTCAATCTTGTCGTAACATGGTACATTAAACAGCATTAAAACGTAGAAGGCATTTTTGGATAATATTAACCATTACACGTTCATAAAGACTGGACTCGGAAAAAATGAGACACACAAAAATGACCACCAAAAATTCATTTTAAATCGGATATTTCCCAAATTTTCAGGGATTAAATAACTATATATTAGCAATGTTTAGGCATAATTTATTTATTGAATTTCCTTCCCCAAGCTTAATGCTCGTATATTTCTCTTAACACTGCTCATGAGATCTTGGACGAGGCTTTGTCCATCTTCTTTACACAATTCTTCCCAGTTTTTCTTCAAATCTTCATCGGTTTTGAATGTTTTTTCCGCTTTTCTTCAACTTCTTCTTCATTATCGCCCAAAACTTTTCGATCGGACGAAGTTTTGTTGTATTTGGCGGGTTCGCCTCCTTCGGACCACATTAACGCCCTTCGCTTCGTACAACTCCATTACAGGCTTGGCGTAATGGTACGAAGCGAGATCCGGCCAGAACAGCGTGGGAGCACGGTGAGAGTGGAGGAAGAGCAGCAAATGCTTCTGCAAGCATTCCTCTCGATAAATCTGGCCGTTTATGGTGCTGGTTGTAACGAACGGCTTGCTATACCGTCCGCACTCGCAGATCGCCTGCCACAACAGGTACTTCTTCTCGAATTTGTCCATCTTTCTATTCTGGAACTTTTCCGGAACC
Organism: Aedes japonicus; assembly: GCA_034211315.2. Classification (NCBI taxonomy): domain Eukaryota; kingdom Metazoa; phylum Arthropoda; class Insecta; order Diptera; family Culicidae; genus Aedes; species Aedes japonicus. Next base: position 83,285 of record JASCZW010006043.1, read on the forward strand.
TCCATGCGGGACATACCGACAAAAAACTCGAGGCCGGGGATTTGTTTGGTGTCCGCCTTGATATATGTCTCGTCGTCCATGACGAGACAGCTTGGCTTGACCAGCCACTCACGGTACAGCTTCCGCGCACGCAATTTGGCCACCCTGTTTTGCTTGTCAGTCCAGTTTGGCGCCTTCCTGACCTTAAAAACACGTAGCCCAGCCCGCTTCATGGTCTGCTGGACGAACCACTTCGACGAATTGACCTTTTTGGCCACGTCTCGGGTGGAAAGGTTCGGGTTATTCTTAAAGTACTGCCTTATCTTCCACGCCTTCTCTAGGTATTCCGTTTTCGGTTTTCGGTCGCTTCCAGCGCGCCACTCGATGGTCTACGTCTCCTGGAACATCTCCACATCGTGGGACATGGTGGAATGGTGGATTCCAAGCCTTTTGCCGATCCATCTGTGCGACTGACCAGGATTAGCGATCACTGCGCCCAAGATTTGCTGGCGTAGCTCTTCTTGTTTCGAATGCATTTTGAAAATTACTTGACAGATCGAGAACATTACAACGCAAACAGGTGTTTCCAACTACCAACTGACGTTAAAGAATTTTGTTTTATAGTTTAGTTTAGCACTTCTTAAAATCATATTTGGTAATATTGGAAGTATATGATCAAACCAAACATATATCACAATATAAAAAATTTCATACGGATATGAGATGTAGTGTTAAGTTCCTTCATTCGGCCTATTTATCAAATATGTCATAAATTCAACGATAATTGACAGATTCATGTTGAGATCATGAGGGTCAATTCATTTTATAGCTACTAAGACATTATTTATCTATTTAAAGTTATATATGTTTGTTAAATACTTTTATTTATCAACAGTTTGGTCACTTTGACTTCATTGATTTAGCTGAAAAGATAACCTTCACTATTTTCTCATGACCTAAATTTGACAATATTTAACAAATTTACTTTGTTTTAAAAAAATACCGAATGTAGTCATACTTTATTAACTAACTTTTGGTATAGAAAAATTGAGAATTATTTCACCAGGAAACGCAGACTCAATTCAAAGGATTTTTTCCTCTAACGAGTGAATCGAAAAGAAGTAATAAACATTTGAAACAAAAATTCGATAATTTTCAAGAAAATATATCTTAAAGCAGTTTAACATGTTAAATGTCAGTTAAACCAGTAAATTAAATAGATTGCTGATTTTTGTAATCTGATCGTACTTTGGTTTTAATACCGTCCATCCAATTCGGTACAGCCTTTTTGTGCACTTCCTGCTGACCTGTTCCGCTTGATGATTGCCCAGTAGCGTTCAATCGGTAGAAGTTGGGGACAGTTTGGTGGGTTGGTATAATTTTCAACGAAATCAACATTGCAAAGAGAAGATCTCTGTAGAATTGATCTGGCATAATGGGCACAGCAGATAGGAGGAATATCATGCTTTCGATATAGTGGAAGTGCTGAAATTTATCAACACGAATGCTTGCAGAAGAGGTGCAAGCACTCGTTTTAATAAATTTCAGCATTTATTATTTCCTTTGTGTAGAAAACACGTACAATTTGCTTGGCCAACGAGCATCTTCTCCCTGATTTTTTCCGTAGTCTGTAACAGTCGTATCTGCAATTGGGACAATCTCCCCTACCGATTTGCTCTACAATTGAGGTACTGGCAATGTCCAAGAATTCTCTTACACATACTTTTCGTCGTCCATCAAAACACACTGGGGTGGATTGTCTAAAATACGGTTGTAGAGTAGCCTGGGACACGGACATATGAAAGAAAAAAAAAATTCGCTCCCCAATGAGTTTTGGAAGCCTTCTGGGTCCTATAATAACTGTGCAAAATTTCAGCTCTATCGGTGAAACTATATTTTTGCTCTCGAGGTTTCAATTTTACATAGGATTTTATATGGGAAAACTTACTTTTACATTGAATAATCTGGCGAGGTGACCCGTTGCCATCTAAAAATAAGTGAACCAAATTTTCTTCTTGGAAATTTTCCAAGGAAACTTTTCTTTGAAGACTGCAAAGCGATCCGACGATTGTAGAAAAAGTTATTAAGCTAAAACTGATTACAATCCAAACGAACGGCTCACTGAACTGTTTTTCCTAACAACACTGCCACCTGCAGCATGGCCTGTAGCCTGCTGCTGTCGGCGCGAAGCAACCACGTTGTTGTGAGGCGTTTACTCAGCATGGAGGAAAGCCGATGTCATGCGCATAGTATCTTTGGTTTGGATGATACTGTGCACACGCTTCCGGTATAGTGGACCTATTATTTTTAACGGGGTCATTTATTCGCAATTTTTTTCATGTTTTTGCACAAAATTTATCCCAACAATTAAACATTTCAACGAATAACATCGAGAGTAGAGTAAGACCTCCTAAAAAAGAAATATAGGCTGAACCTGAAGCTCTGCAAAATAAGATGCTCGGAAAAACGAATAAATATCTTTTTCAGACAATTTATTCTAAATTTTAGCATTCAAAATATTGGTACAATTTACAAAACTGGTACATCTGGACTTTGCAAAAAAATCGTATTTCAGTCAATGTGCCGCTACTAAGACTTCAATACTTCATTTAACTTCAAACCCATTTTAACTTTCATTTTAACTTTACAACCATTTGAGCCACTTCTTCGATGCACTCTGGGATGGAATAATGCTTCAAATAATTATAATAAAACATCACTTGAAGCGCATCCCTTTTTGTTGGTATTATTTTGGGTTTGAACTAGTTTAAAACTAGGCCAACAAAAGGAATCGACACTGTTCCATTTTCTTCAAGCAACTGATTATAATTCGAACTCGCAACGGAAGCTTTGTATAACTTCGTTCAAACGGAGTCAACTGTCAAACTGTTCTATGCGCATGACATCGGCTTTCCTCCATGCTGAGTAAACACCTCACAACAACGTGGTTGCTTCGCGCCGACAGCAGCAGGCTACAGGCCATGCTGCAGGTGGCAGTGTTGTTAGGAAAAACAGTTCAGTGAGCCGTTCGTTTGGATTGTAATCAGTTTTAGCTTAATAACTTTTTCTACAATCGTCGAATCGCTTTGCAGTCTTCAAAGAAAAGTTTCCTTGGAAAATTTACAAGAAGAAAATTTGGTTCACTTATTTTTAGAAGGCAACGGGTCACCTAGCCAGATTATTCAATGTAAAAGTAAGTTTTCCCATATAAAATCCTATGTAAAATTAAAACCTCGAGAGCAAAAATATAATTTCACCAATCGAGCTGAAATTTTGCACAGTTATTATGGGACCCAAAAGGCTTCCAAAAATTATTAGGGAACTAGAATTTGAATTTTGACCCAGCCTATTGTACAGCTTTTGGGCCCTCATTTTTGCATGGCATTTCTGCTCTGGAGATTGCTTGAATACTTTCTGCTTAATACAGGCGGCATACATTCAAGTTATTTTTTTTCTTAATCCGCAAAACAATCCGGATGCTGGACTTTTACTTCTTTGCCAAATTTCGAGTACAGGCTGATTTGTTCTCCTTAATATAATCGACGACTTTTTGGCCCACTTCGAGATTGATGGAATCGGGTCCAGTTGTCTGCAGGATCGCTGGGTGATCAGCTGCTTTTTTAATCACTCGTTTTGCACTTTCTGAATGCACTTTGACCTTCTTGTCACCAGTGCTGATCCGTGCTTGAAGCAACCACATCGATAAATGCATTCGTAAAGGCATCATGCGCAAGAACTCAGTGAGTGAACAAGATTTCACGTTTTGTAGATGACTTAATTCTACCACGCAAGTCGACTGGACAACAGCTCTACCTACTTGTGACTTACTCTTCGTTGATTGAGTGGCAATTGAAATACGACCCAGTAGGATCACCAGATGATTATGTTCAGAGACGAGAGATGATAGCATTCATTTGAACAGAATCTTTCATTGTATTTTAGTTCGAATGACAGTGTTCGAAGTTTTGTTAAGTTTGTACCGTCTGGAAAAAATCAGCCGACTCATATAGATTTTCTGATTAGAGGTGTTATGCACGCCTTATAAATTTTATATCACATAACGTTTGCATTAAAAATAATGGACTTTTTTTTTCCGATGGTGATAAAAAAAGCTAAGACAGATAATTGCTTTTGATAAATTTCTCATGGAAGGAAATTATTTAAGCTTACTTGCAAAAAAAATCTACGCGAGCGGCCTTCCGGCAGTTAACCGGAACATTCGCCATAGCAGATGAAAGCAAGCGTGTACGCATGTTTTGGAGTTTTTTTTTTTTCGTTTTAATTATCAATTCCTCTTCAGTTTTCGCGACAAAATTGTTTGATTAGTTCTTACGCTTCAGGTTGGCCCAGAAATTCTCGATGGGTTGCAGCTGGGGGACGTTGGGTGGGTTCGCCGACTTGAGTACCACATCGATATTCAGCCGCTCCATATCCTCCAACGATCACTTCGAGTAGTTGGCCGACACCAGATCTGGGCAGAACACCGCGTCTTCACCCTTATGGTATTTCTTGACGAACGACGCAACTTCCGGCAGGCATTTCATACTATAAATTCCACAGTTCACGGCCAGGTCGGAGCGAAAGAAGAGCGACTTTGACATCCCCTTCTCGCTGATTGTCAGCCACAGCAGCATCTTCTTGGGGAACTTGGTGTGTGAAACGAACTTCACCTCGGAGCTCACTTCCTTCGTGGGGGAAGTAAAATACGAAGTGCCCTGCCAGTCGGTACCATCCAGGGTGAGATAGGTCTCATGGTCCATCACCACCACCACGTCTTGATTCACCGGGAAATTTGAGTTGAGCATCTTATTCAGCCACTGTCGCTGCGTCATTACCTGTAGCTCCGAAACCAGTGGACGCGACTTCCACTTCCTGACATGTATGTTCATGTTCGACCGGTACTTTTTCACTGTTTAGCCGGTTGAACCGACCTCCCAGCCAAGCGCACGCAATGTAGCCTTTTCCTTCGGTCTTTCTCTTCAGCATCCTTTGGAGCTTCTTGTCGCTCAGGGTCTAACAGTGCCAAGATGTGCCGAAACGGGCGTATCCTCCGTCCACAAAGTGTCCGTTTTCGACGCAGCGGGGTGCCGTTCTTTGAACGCGTACACTTCTGAACGGAGTTGCTTCATTGTTTTGCCATCACGGTTAGAGTTCGACTGATAGAGCTGTAAATTTTGTTTGCTGACTCATGGGTTACTATGACTGATGCTGCATGGGTAGTTTCGTCAGTGCGGGTGATGGTAAACTCATGAAAAAGTGGCAATTTTGTCCATTTTTTTAATGCTTACGTTAACATGCAAGATCGCTATAGAGATTTCAATTGACGAGTGTTTAATATCCATATCGTCGATTATCATATTTTTTATTTCAACAAGAATGCATACATCTTTGTTTTGTGACATTTGAAAAATCCACTGCATCCGGGTTGATAATATCGTACTATTTCCAACTCAGTAACTTGTGCCACCACCAGTTTCTACCAAAAACAGAAAATACTTCTTGTGACTTTATATTAACATTTGACGCTCAGTTGCTACATATTTTCTGTTTTTCCCGCTGTACTTACTGACTACACTGTGCTTTTCGGCTTCCGATTCATTTTTGCTTTGAATGCGGTACCACACCAATAAGATAAATACAGGTGGCTAAGAGCAAGGTGTTTGTCAGTATTAGCAACGAAAAATGTGTAAACAATCCATGATTTCAGGTAGTGACGTCGAACTCCAAAAACAAGCGAATGATAGGTAAGCAAGTTCAGTTTTTATCCGCATCCTTTTAGTGCACAAGAAGGCATTTTTCCGCCGAAACCTTTTAAAAACTATACCGATTACCGAAAATAAACATTCCATCTTGTGATTTGCTGCTGTTGGGAATTGTTGTTTTTGGAGATCTACGTCACGCATGTTTACAAAAATCAGGCTGTGCCTCATCTCACGCACACAATGACAGTTTTTTGCATTACACTAATACAACTTAACCACTTCTTCTCCACCTGTATAGACCTCATTGGTACCACACAATCACCAAGTGATCTGATCGGAAACTTCGAGCACTAGCACACAATCGAATCAGGACACGAAAATGAATCACCAACAGAAGCCAACGAACGAATCAATAAATTGAACAAGCAAGCAGTGATGAACACGCATACAATCGACAGGCGACGAAGTTCATGCTATGTTCATTCAATGGTTACCATGGCCCATCAGTTTTCAGTTTGATTGGTGAAGCAGAATCTTTCATTGTGTGCGTCTATTGAATCAAAGAAGAGCGTGCAACGAATGATTTATAATATGATTGGAACCATCCTTGCTTGTCACTCTGATTATGCGTTATATAACCGTTTAAGTACACCAAGTGTGCAGAATTTTCTTTTATACTTCAAGCTCAATCCACGAAATTTTGCAAAAGAAAAACTAAAAACAAAAAAACTAAAACAAACTCAATTATTTATAATAAGTTAAAAACTACTTGTAGTCATACTTCTTATCTTTCTAATAGTGAATTCGTTTTTGATCCAGTTCCAAACTGGATCGGGTATTAAAATTGAGTTGGCTTGTTGTGTGTTAAACTTCAGTGTGTATGTTTTCTTTCGTACCTCGTTTCGAATAGAGGTTTGCACTGACACTAAGTTCGGGTATCGCAGGTAAGAACTGGTTCCAACCTAGGTTTAAAAACGAATTCGATATAACTTTGGCCTATTATGTTGGTATTGGTGAAATTTTTAATGGAAGTGTATGAGACAGTGTTTGGATTGTTTTCAAATGTTTCATCTCAAAAATAATTCAAAAAACAATTGCAAAAAGGGGACATACAACTAGATAACCGATTGATCAAAAGCTGAAATCATTTTAGTGTTAGATAAATAGTTTTAACTTAATTTTAAAGTGCTGCTCGATTATCGATAATGAATATTTTTGGATCAGAAACGGCCCATCAAGGCTGGAAATCGAAATCTGATACCGTTTTGGAATCCAAGATGGCAGGTTTTGCTTTCGGAAAAATGGAAAATACTGTCAAACACTCTGCAATTTGATTTTTTTAAAGCAGAAGGCGGTTTTTTCCGGAAATCAATGTCCGATGCTGTTCAGCAATCTGAAATGCTGACTTCAGCTTCACAAAGGGTGGAAAATACTGTCAAAAAGACTGCAATGTGGTTACATTTGGATCAAGCACAGTGAATAAAGATTGAAAATCGATGTTTTGGAATACAAAATGGCAGCTTATGTTTCAGAAAAACTCGAATATACTGTGACATACCCTGGAATATGAATACTTTTGGATCGGGAATGGCGTATTATGGCTGTTGGAGCGATGTTTGGAAGTCATTATGGAATCCAAGTTTGCCAAGACGTCACCACCCAGGACACCGCTGAATGATGGAATCCCAGGTGTTTTCCGATCCATCTTTGTTATGTTGATGAATTTTCTACAACGGCGCACATATGTTTTTGGCAAATCTGCTCTTGCTTTTGTTTTTTTAGTAAAAATTTCATCTATTTTTGCCCACATATTAAAAAAAAGCTGGTTTAATGTGTATTGTTTACGCCTGCTAATTTTCATAACAATCCAGGAAGTACGTATAGCCATGGCTTTGGAATACCAAAATGTGTCAGTTTTCCCCCAAATCTTACTCTTTGCGTTCTCTAAGGCAGCCTTCTGGTGAATATTTGAGTGGCCTTTTCCGTTACTGTACCCTTTGTGATTCAAAGTGAAGGTGCTTTAACTCATATCAAACATATGAGTTCTCAGATATCACAATTCGAAAAATTATCTGATATATCTCAGTGGTTTGAATTAGTTTATCGGTTTGAGAATCTATGATTCTCTATACATTTTTCCTCATACTATACACAACTATAGAACAATTTGGTGCCTATCATTCCGAAAGCTGCTTTTTTAGTTAGTAAGTCACAGCCAAGCCGTGATTCAAAATAGCTGCTGCTGAGCAAGAAGAAAAAATCGAAGAAGAATGAGAAATCTGGCTAAAAAAATGGAGCCAAATTGAAGCTGTGTTACAAACACACACATACAACCGCTGTGCATTCACACGTACTGCCTCAGACTCACAGGTGAAAGATTTATCGAATATCCTTCCCATGTCTTCGATCTTTTCTTCCATGCCACAAAGTTTCAGTTTCCATTCTCCCCTTCCAATGAAAAATGAAAAAAGCGCGCGATGGATGAATGAGATACGGAGATGGCGAGAAATTCACTTCCAAAATCTAGTGTTTTCACACGAAAGCTGGAATGCCAACTCTGCTCTTCTATGCCGCACATGTGGGTGGTTGGATTTGGCTGAGACGTCCCCCCAAAGTAGGCCAGGTGGAGTAGGTGAAATACGGGGTTCGGTAGAAGAATGAATGATGAAAAATATTTCTCAAAAGAGGCGAGACTTATTCTACCTGGCTTACAGGGGATCCCCGAGAGGTAGAACCCGAGAAGATGGAACACTGGGAATGTATCTTTGTCAAATATATTCTTCAAAGCGACGTGTCTCTCGTTCATTCATTCCCCATGAGAAAATGTAGGGAGGGCTATGCAAGCGCGAAACGGAAAACGGAAGCTCGGTTCAATAGTCGTGATGTAATTTTCGGGAATGTAATTGAACGAAGAAATATCGATATAATAGTGTAGTGAGCCAGGTGCAATAGGGATCTCGTACGCGACAAGGATAAGGTGAAAAGCTGCTTCCTGGTTGCACATAGGAGATATGAGAAGGTGTATGATTTTGTGTGTGCCAATAGAATGGAAAGGAATGAGCGGAGGATTATCTGGACGATTATGAGCTACATGCAGAATGTTTTTGGCAAATAAGCCCAGATGGAATTTTGAAATAATTTCCTTGGCTTCCGAGATGCAATCACTCGTCTGAGTTGCTGTTTGAGAAACAGGAGGGGGTTTTGAATTCATGTTGAATTCAGTCATTCGAAAAGTAAATCTATCGTTTCAAATCATAGATGTGGTTGGGTTTGGTTCAAGGTGCTTTATTCCGCTGAAAATAAAAAATGAGGATAGACTTGGCAAGGCTGTCCTTAACCGCTGCACCTTGGGTATGGAATGTAAACGGGTGCTATGGAATTCAGGAGGAAGAAGTTTCGGTTTCTATACATGGATACTAAAAAGTGGGTCAAAGTTGCAGCGTTTTCAGACAGAACATGCTTGAAGTTTGTCACTGTTAGTTACGCTTTACTGTTTGAATAAATTGCGCCAAATACAATGATGTAAACCAGATAATCTGCTGTAGTTGTAAAATTATCTATTTGAACATAAGGAGGTGATTTAAGTAATTGTTCTAGCGGTGGTAGCTTAGAACACAATTACTGATAACATGGACGCATAGTTAGACCATTTGAAACAATGTATAAGGGTGTTTAATCACAGATAAACGTGATGGCTTAGGCGCCACTCCCATTAAGAGAGACCACCAGTCGTGTTGAATATGACCGAGTTATTTCGAAACTTGTTTCTCAGAGGATCCACCCAAACGGTACTTCAGGATAACCCTACTTCATACGCACGTATTCTATTGTCGAAATGGACACCTTTTGCAGATAGAATTAACGATAACTCCGCCAATCCCTTTAGGTCATATAGTTTCCGAGGTCCCTTCAGACTTTAAAGCCAAAACCAACAAACGAACTTATTTTTTAAGGAATGTGTTTGATTCAAACAGACAAACGCAATATTAAAAATGACCCATGAGCCAGCTAAAGGACGAAACGTAAATAAACAACGGAAACTAAACAAAACAGAGACTCAAATCTCAATCTATTTAATATCTATTTAAAAGCTTCACTTGTGTTGGACAGCACTTGCTCTAAAGCTACAAACTATTTCACTATTCATGGCCATGAAATCTTTGTACGGACATACCTGCGCAGCTTTTCCTGATAACGATGATAACGGCGGCAAAACGAAGCAGTGATGGAGGCGGAACGAAGTGATGATGGCGACGGAAAAAAGCGATGATAATTTTCTGGCGATGGCGGCGGTTCATAAATGGCGACTGTTCCGAGATGACGAAACTTGACCACACAAATTGCCGAAACTAGAGTTGCGGAGATAGTGGTCCCAACTTGCTGTGCATTTTCAAGACGATTATAAGACTATGACCATCATCTTCTCATGATCAGTGGAACTCACGTATGATGGTCAAATACTGTGTCACTCACAAACAGGATGATCTCATTTGACAGTTTGTGACAAAAGCATACATGTCTGCTGGAGAATGTGATATGAAGAGAGTAGGAAAATCAATCACTCACTAATTATCTCTGAGAACGATATGCAAGACAAAATATTTTCAGCATAATAGGTGTTAACCTCTGTCAATTATTGTCCAATTTTGATTCTTTTGGCACCGTTAGATTCAAAAACTTACCCGCTTCATGGATATTATCAGCAATATCCGTTTAAATTTATCTGGTTCTCAGAAATCCAGGCTGCCGGGGTTGTGGTACGGTAAGGATTCACTATTAGGAAATTTCAATTGGATTTCCCGGATCCTTGGAATAATTCCCACGAGCTATTTCTATTTCTTTGTGGATCATATGCCAACTTGTTCCTGGAACGGCCATTCTGTAATAGGTTCCCCTGGGGGTCTCGAATGGCCAGAAACACATTTAGAAGGAATCCTTGGCAATATGGGTATCAAAATTCGAGAAATTTCTGAAGGCGGATATTTCTTATCGTTTTGTTGCCATCTGATGATCTGTCCCCGAACCGGTTATTCTGGAACAGGTTCCCGTGGGTCCTCAAGATGCCGGAAACAAACTTTGAAGAAAACCCTGGCAATACTGGTATCAAAATTCATGAAATTTCTTCAGAAGGCTATCTCTGAACGTTTTGTGGCCATTTGAAATTTTTGTCCGGTGAATTGTTTATAATCCACTTTCGTCATCCATGAGAATAAAGCCATCAAATTTCATCAAAATTTGTTCGTATAGTAATCATGCTTGTTTTTTGACCACTAAATTTTGTTTAAGGGAGTGATTCGGATATTCACTGGCACAAAAAGACTGATATCCTTCTCTTGCAAGGATGCTACGCACGGTAGAAAAGTTGGAATCCAACTTCTTTGCCAAATCACGTATGGAGACACCTGGGTTGCCTTTCACGTACCTCAACGCCTTTGTCCTCAGCTCTTTGTCCTTTTATCCTCTAGGGCCATTTTTATGATAGATGCGCTGTGCTCTATCCACACTCAGAGTATTCTTGTAACGTTTGAATACAAGACACACCGTTGACTTTGGGAATTTTCGCACTTTTGCTATTTTTGAAGCAGACCACGAAGGATTCTCTAGATGTTTGTGCACAATTAATTTTCTTTTCTCAAGTTCCATGATCCGTAATTTAGAGATGCGTCGATCAATCGAGAAAAACTTTCGAGATTTAATTTTTACAAAATTGGTCCAGATAAACGCACCGCATTACATATGAGAAACTTCAATATCTCCTACATCAGGTCTGTTGTATGAAAAATTACAAACAATTTCGCTTGCTTTGGCTTGGAATTGAACGAGGGAAATTTGGCTCCTTCTTCTTTCTTAGCTTTTCAAGCTTATTACTTTCACAATTAGCTTATTGCTTGATCTCAACTTAGTGTTCCAAATGCACTTTCACAGTTATTAGCTAAGAATTTTCGATGTCAGGTACAATTTTTGCATTAGTATGATTGTGTGGCAAACCCAGGCAGTCGAGAAATTTTCCTCAATTCTTAGACCAGACCGGGAATCGAACCCAGACACCTCCAGCATGGCGTTCTTTGGTAGCTGCCAAACTGAGGTAGGTGAAATTTTGCAAGACTGTTTAATTCATATATTTTTCTGTGTAAGAACAACAGGATTTTTTTTGACATGGTTGAATTCTGTAATAAAAAAGAAAGTTACTCAACTATTGTGGTGATTTAAGCAGGATTGATTGGAGGCTGGTAAATGGCTGATAACCTCTACACCTTCCTCCTCATGGCGCCAGTTGGGGTACGAGTACTCATGCCGACAAGGAAGGATGGAACTGGCTCCATCGAGATATCTTATCCGAGCGTCTGTATCCTATTTTAGGGTGGCTCAAAACAGCGTCTGTTCTCCAGATTAAAGACGGCTGCATTCGAGTGTCTTTTATTTTGGTTAAGTATAAATAAATAAACCCCTTCTATAAATCTACCCTTGCGCGATGGTCCTCCAGTGAGACAGAGGGTTTTGATGCAGGCCTTGCGAGTATCGAACAAGATCGCAGCAAGCCGTGCTTTAAAAATTACGTGATTTGCTTTTGCTGCGTTATTTTCGCGGAAATAAAATTAAAAACTATTCCTCTTTTCATCTAAAGTAAATGGTGAAATTATAGTTTTTCGAGTAATTTGCGTAGGACGTTGTGAATGGAATCCCTCTCTTAGTGTGTTATGGTGGTATTTCTTCAGATAGATTGTGCGTCGGTAGTTTTGCCCCATTTATTTGTTTTTAAGTGCCCCGCTCCCGCATCCGGACGAACTTTCCAACATCAGAAAAGGAACATTGGTGAGGTCGTTTTATATTATCAAAAATATAAATTAACTATATACACGCCAGAATCAAGAATGTCCATTTTTGATTCTGGAAGTGTGAAAACTCTTCACATATCCATTTGATATGCGAAGATTTTCATGCGGGGCTTATTATATATGAAGATGACTCAGAATGTACGTGTAGGAACAGGCATTCTTGAAATGGGTCGTTGGATTTTCAATAGAGCTGGCACCTTTAATCTCCAGGGATTACATCTAAATTACTGAAGAAATGCAGTCAAGTTTCTTCCATAAAAGCACTGCCGGTCAGTGGGAGATTGATTGCAAACACACACACACACACACAGGCCTTGCGAGTATCGAATAAATCATACACAATTCAAGCTGAACAGTGCATTAGATCCTATGTAACATTGAGAGATTCTCTTTGTCGACTTTCTCTGTGATTGATAGCTTGTCTTTTAAAGGATTTGCTGATGTTTTCGACGTATTGGATCCCTAATCACACTTTATACTACCGTACTGTATGTTGAAAATACTTGAACATGTTTTTACATAGCCGGAAGAACGCAAAGAGAAAGTCGACAAAGAGAGTCTCCCAATGTTACTTAGGACCTAATACATTGTTTAGCTTGAATTGTAATGAATACTCCAATAAAAAAATGAGTGGGGTTGTGTACAAGACACGACCGGTTGACGTAGACTACGTTAAACCAAGTGATGCATTATAATGTCAGGGAAATTAGCGTTAAAAGGGTTTCAATTATTCGTGCGAGGTCGCTTACCCTTACCGATAGAAGCAGTTTAAGTCACAATATGACGGGTGCTGCTCTTATGGGTCATTAGACCAGCGTTTTGAAGCCAGTAAGTAAGAAAATTCTATTGTACGCTCTTGAGATATTATTTAGTGGCCCTGAAGTTTTATGAAGTCAGTATGTAAGAAAATTCTCTTGTACACTCTTTATAACTCTTTGGTGGCCCTGAAAAGGACATTTTGGTTTAAATGATGACACGGTCACGGTTGTACGTTTTACGATGGACTATCTTTAAGGCCTAGAAGATAGTTGAAGATCTTTTAGGGAATATAAAATTATTTAATTAATGATAGTTTTGCTCATTCTTATAATCATAATCACTTAACATTACTAAATGTTTATTCGTATGTCATACTGTGCCTGAATGGCCTGCATCTTGGAATTCTCACCATCACCGGAACCATCAACAATGTTTTGCATCGTTTGGGGGATTTCAGTAACGACAGGCAGCGGAGGAAATTCTATAATACGTACATACAAACATATATTTTGACTGATACCTTGTCTCCTTTTCAACATTCACCATTTAAATACCATACCATTCGGATCATTTGTATACAATCTGAGTTGTAGTATGCCTTTGCATAATTCAACTTCAAAGATTCAAAGAATTAGAATTTAGGCAATTTTAGCAATTCTGGATTTCAAGGGTAATAATAAACATTGAAATACTCTAGAATTCAAATTACGATATAATTCGTTATTAGAAAATATCCGGCAGGTTTAGTGATTGTTATGAAAACACAATAATCAATTGCAACATTTTCAAATGTGTAAGCGTCTCTTAAAATGTTCAAAGTTTAGGAAGCTTTATCAAACAGAATATAACAAAAATTATCTTGCAGTTGTTGTAAGGTTATATATAAGTATATAGGGTACACGTCCCTTGGCTCTGTCGATTATGTAGCGCACGATTACAGTTTTAACTATAACTCATACAATCATTTAGCTAGTAACGATATTCAACTAGTTATACCTTTGCTAAGACATGCTTAATAAGGCGTTTGCTGTACTGGACCATGAAAAGTCACCAACAAACATTATTGAGTCGAAAACTTTCGAAGGATATCATTAAAGATACTTGTTCGAACGAATTTCAGTAAAGTTTGTTTATTTCATCGCTCCGGGCATTTATTTATATTATCACTTCGGGCATTCGGCTATATTCGATATACTATACGGAATATAAAGCTACTTTATAACATCTAAATGACTTTCTCATGTGATCAATCGGCCATTCCATTTCAAAACATTAAAATTCCCACTATATTCATTTAGTTATATAGGTATTGGTATGAATAAGCCCTTCGAAAAATGCACAACCGCTCACTCTTACTTTTCCATTGAAAACTTTTATAATCTACATTTTACTATGTGATGAATACATTTGGCCATAGTTGGGAATATAAAATTAAATGCGTACCTTAAATATGGTCTATGGTTTTCTTGTGAAATTATTATTCATGTTACTATGCGAATGTCAGGTAAATTAGGGAATCCATTATGGTTTAAACGTTAAGGAAATCGAAATATATATAAATATATTAGATCTCGCAGAAGAAAGAGAGTGAGTTTTATAAAATATCATTATTCTTTGCAATGGGTATGGGAGAAAAGGTTGGTTAATGTATGATAAATTCTTATAAATATAAAATAAACACCTGAGAAAATTATCACGCATTAAAACATGTTCAGCGCTTTAGTTGAAGGTTCATATGATGTATAAGCACGCGGCGCATGTCATTACCAGAATACAATTAATACAATTTATTAAGACAGGGAGCAATAACATAGAGAGATATTCAATTGCTATGATGACATGCTCTTTGTTAAATTGATTTCAGGTGAATCGCTGCTCCATGTATGTTTTCCTATCTTTTATCTCGCTCTCGCAAACTCACCTTGCTATTTCAAATTGATAAATCTCGATTGTTAGTGAATGAACATCGAATCGAACTCTATCAAAATCCTCACAGCAAGAAAGTAGTAGCGACTCTGATTTATATCAATTTTAAATGTTGAGGTAATGACTGTCATCAAGAATGATTCAGCATGATCCCTTAAATTTAATAAATCTCGAGTACTTTTTCAAACAGACGTATCTGACTTTGTCAACAAAGAGGGGAAGTAAGATTCAAATGTAGATTTCTCTAAATTTTCAGCATCCACACGGAAAGTAGCATCACCATCATGTTAGGGAAATGTTATTCCTTGTGTTGGTGGTCCTAGTTTGCGTGAAAGTGCTTAGGGTTTGAAGAATTTAACGTTTGAATCTTACTTCCCCTCTTTGTTTACAAAATCAGATACGTCTGTTTGAAAAAGTACTCGAGAAATATCAATTTCCTACCTCGAGTTGAAGGACCTTCTCCAGCGTCCCAACTAGTTGTTGGCAACGCATTACCTCTTGCTGCTTTCAATTTTGCCCGATAACTACGAGCTCGCTCGGCATCGGTGCAAGGTCGTTTCGGAGGATTTCCCGTATGTTCGCTCTTTATGCGCTTCCTGAATCTGCGCAAGCGTTCTGGATCAAATCGGTTAGGCATTCTCACTTTCACTGTTTCTCAAAAAGTTTTCTTCCTAGAGGTAGAACGCGAATCGTTAACACAACAGAACAACTGTTTATAACACCACTAATTGGAATTTACAGAGAATGTTGGTTCGAAATATTATGTTCGACATCGAAAATGGTGTCCGTGATAGGAAATTTGTGTGGTTTAAGGTATGCGACGAAGGGAAAACAAGTTTTGCTAATACCACTGGCTGCCAATCGACAATTTGAAACGAAAATCCCAATCAAACAAACTCTCAAGCTGAGAATTTTAAATTGACAGTAGCAAAGATGGATTTGTATCTGGTAGCATTTATTGATTTATCGCGGGTTGCGCCAACCAGCCAAAATTTTCCCGACAGCTCGCCCTCCATGCAGGCGTTTTTGCAGTTGCGGCGAACGAATTGGCACCATATTAGGCGCATAAACCAAACGAAATAAAAGTTTAATTCTTTTATAAACAACTCTTTTGATTAAATTGGTTGTCCTCAAAAGGACAGATTATCAATTAATGGATAGCGCCAACCAGCTGGGTGAAATTTTTACCGACGGCACCGAACTTAATTTAAGATTAGTTCATTCTTGAATAATCAACTCTTTTATTTGAATTTATTGTCCTCAAAAGGACAGATTATTTCCACCTACTGCTGACTGCTACTCGCCCCCAAGGACGCTTTCCCCCAAACAGCAGCGTTTTCGAAGTCGCGGCGAAACAATCGCCACGATGAGGTAAGATGGCGGCTTGCACAAAACCGACGCGATTGTGCGCCCTCATAATCCGCCATTTTGCCTCATCGCGACGATCGCTGTTTGGGAGAGCCTTGCTACTTACCACCACCAGCTGCTACGTGACCACCAGCTGCTCTGCACTGTCAGCTCCGCTGCCGTACAAATGAAGGCTCCACCAAACTGCAGCATTTTTTTGCCACCGCGGCAGCGAAATCGCGGTGGAAAAATCGCCGCGGTGAGATTACATGGCAGCTTATGGGAGCGCACAAACCGACGCGATGCGTTTTTAATCGCGTTGGTTTGTGCGCTCCCATAAGCTGCCATGTAATCTCACAGCGGCGATTTTTCCACCGCGATTTCGCTGCCGCGTGGCAAAATTGCTGCAGTTTGGTGGACCTTCATTGTACGGCAGCGGAGCTGGTGAAGCAGCTGGTGGTCAGCAGCAGCTGGTGGTGGTAAGTAGCAAGGCTCTCCCAAACAGCGATCGTCGCGATGAGGCAAAATGGCGGATTATGAGGGCGCACATCGCGTCGGTTTTGTGCAAGCCGCCATCTTACCTCTTCGTGGCGATTGTTTCGCCGCGACTTCGAAAACGCTGCAGTTTGGTGGAGCCTTGAAGCAGCTCCTGCGACCAGCTCCCTGCGACCAGCTCCCAGCGACCAGCTCCCAGCGACCAGCTCTCCCAGCGACCAGCTCCCAGCGACCAGCTCCCTGCGACCAGCTCCGCACAGCTTCAATGCTGCCAAACGACTGAGGAAAAATTTTGCTAAGTGTGCCTTCTATGCCGTTCACAGCTGCATGCGAGACGTACATGGGGAGACGAATGATATGATTGGTTAAAGTCTCTTTCTAACACAAAGAAGAAGAAGATGATGCAAGACGTTCCTTGCTTCGATTTGAAATCTGTGATAGGAAATTTGGTAAATTTACTCTGCAAAATGACATTATAAGACATCACCTTATATTTGCGTTATTTTCAATATTTTACTATTGATTGAGAAAAATGTTTGACAATTGAATTGGAGCGCGGTAAAATTTCCGACCGATTGAAGAAGAAATCATGTAAATCTATCGTGGATTTTTCGAGTTATTCGCGTACAAAACGTACGGTTTTTCGTGACGGTCGCAATATTTTAGATTTTCATTTGACACCCTACCCTTGCCGTAAGACGTAGTCTACGTCAAAACGGAGTGGAGTGGATTAAACAATTTAGACCAAAGCAACGAAACACAGAGGAGCAAACACGGAATCGTATGACAACTTGAGAGCACTGTTTGGAAATTTTTAAGCGCAATCCGAAAGTATTGCAACGGCGTTTCGTGACTGTTGATCCATCACTACACGCCTAAAATGAAAGAACAGTCAAAATTGTGGACTTCACCCATCGGCTGCAGAAGTCATGAGCACCGTTGTTTGGGATGCGCGAGGCAGAATCTTTACCGACTATTTGGATAACGGAAGGGCAATCACAGGGCAGTACTATGCTGATTTATTGGACCAATTCGATGCTATATTGACGAAAAAAACGACCCCATTTTGCGAACAAAAAAAATGCTCATTTTGCGGCCGTTTAGGAGGAGAAGGCAAAGCGAGAGTGGGGATTGTTTTCAGTGATTAGTTAGTCAGCCATTAGCGTTTGCGTAAGTCTCACACCTTGCCAACTCAACAACACAGCAGGCCAGGCTTTTCAAGCATTTCAAGGATTTATAAAAACAAAACGCACACACATACACACACAGCAATGTTGCGTACTCGTCGAGCTGGGTAAATGATAAATGACACTTTGCCCCGCGGCCTCGGAAAAACCAATCCAAAAGACGAAATAGCTTCTGCTGGGGTGAGAAACAGCTAATTCAATCATAGGTATATTGTATTCTATCTGATTATGAGTTTTTTTTCTTTGGTTCATAAATTGTTGAATAAATAAACATCATTTATTTTTGCATCCTTTTCACTTACAAAAAAAAAACAAATCAAGAAGCCAGTTCTTCGTCCGAAGCTACTTTCCAGCATTCGTTGCATTGAATTACTTGCCAAAGGAAATGCAAACCAAATTGAAAGATGTTGTCAACTTTATTTCATTTTCACAAGAAGCAATATGCTGATTGCTATTGGCGTGAATATAATGAAAATCTCCAAGTGACAGCTCTATTAAGTTTTGTGAACCGATGATGCTGGGACCACGCTGCAAAATGTTTTTTTTTCTCAGCATCGTGATTTTCCGTAAATGTTTGTATATTAAATGATAAACACAAATATCATAGCTAATTTTTTTCGGTGTTAATAATTTCATTTAAAATTTTCGTGCATCTCAATTACATTTATTTTTATTAAAATCACAAACCATAACAAATTACTGAAAAACGGTAAAATCCATTGAAAAATCTAGCCATTTTGATTAATCTTATCTCTGAATTGAAAAAGAGGTTAAGATCGAGAGCATACACGAGTAAAAATCCACACATATTTACTGGCAAAATCCAAGTAAAATTTCACATAATATTCATTTGTTCACAAATAAAGAGAACCCTTCAGAAATACATATGAAATTTATGTGGCAAATGAAAAGTATGTGTGGCTACAAATAGATATAATTTTTTGATCTTATTGCAAAAAATCATGTGTGGGACACATCGATATTATCATTACTTTTTTTTTATCAGTGTTTGTTTCTGTATGCTGTGTACCAGACGTTAGAAAAAATACACAGTACTCGCCTTTATTGGTTTTGCAAAGAAAAAAACGATCGAAGTAAGCTCTTGTTGCGTGCGGGAGTGTTTTTGGGGCTGTAATTTTGTGTGTGTGCATTTCTTGGACTCCGAAATACATCACCAAGCGGAAAACCTGCATTGTGCAGCTAAAATAAACATCACTTCAAGTCCTATTAGACATATGATTGGGTAAGATCGTTTCTATATAGGGTAAGGGGATGTAATGTTAGCCTAGCTCCTTCACTCGGCATATGTACCAAATACGTCATTAATTCAGCGATAATCAACAAAAATATGTTCCTATCAAGATGACCGATTTGATTCGAAGCAATTCAGACGTTATTGATCAATTTACTGTTGTTTACTTCCGTATAGTAAACGATTCTCAGCTATTTAGACATCATGATTTCGCTGGTTAGGCTGAACAAATTATCTCCATGATCTAAATTTTGTTAATTTGAACCGATAAACCGAATAATGCAGCCTAGATGTACAGAAAATAGTCACATATTATCAACTAACAGTTCACACATATAAAATAACGATTATTTAACAAGAAAACTGTGGACCCAACGTTAGGGACATATTTTTTTCTTTGTTCCCAACTATGGCCTGTTGTCTGTAAAAATGTTGTTATTGGTAAAAAATCAGTGGAGTTGTGTACAAGACATGACCGGTTGACGTAGACTACGTTAAACCAAGTGATGCATTATAATGTCAGGGAAATTCTGTGTGGCTATTATTAGCGTTAAAAGGGTTTCAATTATTCGTGCCGGTCGCTTACCCTTACCGATTGAAGCAGTTTAAGTCACAATATGACGGGTGCGGCTCTTATGGGACATTAGACAGCGATCGAAGCCATTAGATCGAAGCCAGTATGTAAGAAAATTCTATTGTACGCTCTTGAGATATTATTTGGTGGCCCTGAAAAATGCCGTTTGGTTTTATGAAGTCAGTATGTGGAAAAATTCTCTTGTACACTCTTAATAACTCTTTGGTGGCCCTGAAGGGGCCGTTTGATTTAAATGATGACACGGCCACGGTTGCACGATTTACGATGGACTATCTTTAAGGCCTAGAAGATAGTTGAGGATCTGTTAGGGAATATAAAATTATTAAATTAATGATAGTTTTGCTCATTCTTATAATCATAATCGCTTGACATTACTAAATGTTTATTCGTCGAAAATCAAAACCGTTGGACGGTGGTTATTGAGTCGAAAACATTCGATGGATATGGATATCATTAAGGATTCTTGTTCGAACGAATTTCAGTAAAGTTTATTTGTTTCATCGCTCCGGGCATTTATTTATATTATCGCTCTGCGCATTCGGCTATATTCGGTATACTATACGGAATATAAAGCTACTTTATAACATCTAAATGACTTTCTCATGTGATCAATCGGCCATTCCATTTCAAAACATTAAAATTCCCACTATATTCATTTAGTTATATAGGTGTTGGTATGAATAAGCTCTTCGAAAAATACACAACCGCTCACTCTTACTTTTCCATTGAAAACTTTTATATTCTACATTTTACTATGTTATGAATACATAAGGCCTTAGTTGGGAATATTAGGTTAAATGCGTACCTAAAATATGGTCTATGGTTTTCTTGTGAAATTATTATTCATGTTTCTATGTGAAATGGTAAATTAGTGAATCCATTATGGCTAAAACGTTAAGGAAATCGAAATATATATAAATATATTAGATATTGCAAAAGAAAGAGAGTGAGATTTATAAAATATCATTATTCTTTGCAATGGGTATGGGAGAAAAGGTTGGTTAATATATAATAAATTCTTATAATTATAAAATAAACACCTGAGAAAATAATCACGCATTAAAATATTTTCAGCGCATTATTTGTATCGATATCATTTGTAGGTTCGCACGCGGCGCATGTCTTCACCAGAATACAATTAATACTATGTTGAAATTTATTAAGACAGGGAGCGATAACATAGAGAGATATTCAATTGCTATGATGACATGCACTTTGTCAAATTGATTTGAATTTAATAAATATCAATTTCCTACCTCAAGTTGAAGGACCTTCTCCAGCGTCTCAACTAGTTGTTGGCAACGCATTACCTCTTGCTGCTTTCAATTTTGCCCGATAACTACGAACTCGCTCGGCATCGGTGCATGGTCGTTTCGGAGGATTTCCCGTATGTTCGCTCTTTATGCGCTTCCTGAATCTGCGCAAGCGTTCTGGATCAAATCGGTTAGGCATTCTCACTTTCACTATGTTTCTCAAAAAGTTTTTCTTCTTAGAGGTATGACTCTATCCAACGCGAATCGTTAACACAATAGAAAAACTGTTTATAACACACTACTAATTGGAATTTACAAAGAATGTTGGTTCGGAATATCATGTTCGAGATCGAAAATGGTGTCCGTGATAGGGAATTTGTGTGGTATAAGGTATGCGACGAAGGGAAAACAAGTTTTGCTAATACCACTGGCTGCCAATCGACAATTTGAAACGAAAATCCCAATTTAACAAACTCTCAAGCTGAGAATATTAAATTGAAAGTAGCATAGATGGATTTGTATCCGTTGGGATTTTTCGGTGAAAATAAATCAACGCAACCGGCAGGCTTTGATTTATTTTCACTGATTTTATGGATCCGCTGCATAGTACACTGTTGCCTAGTAATGATTTGGCATAATCCAATATGACTGTCAATCGACCGAAATGTAAGATAAACTCTTATTCAAATAACTCTCTTAAATTATAAATTGAATTAATTTTGGATTGAATTAATTTTGAATTGGAGCGCGGTAAAATTTCCGACCGATTGAGGAAGAAATCATGTAAATCTATAGTGTATTATTTGAGTTATTCGCGTACAAAACGTACGGTTTTTCGTGACGGTCGCAATATTTTAGATTTTCATTTGACACCCTACCCTTGCCGTTAGACGTAGTCTACGTCAATATTCAATGGAAATGTATGAGTTTCGATTGTATATTCTCTAAATGCCTCATCTAAACACAAACCAAAGGAACAAAACCTGCGCAGAATGAATTATTCAGTTTTCATTATCAAAGGAGCAATAAATCATATGTGAAAATCTCTTAAGTATTTTAAAGCAGTTTAAGTTTAATTTGTTTTGTGAAAATTTATGTTGGGCAAAGCGAACAAAGCTGGCAATGCCTTAAATAAAAAATCAGAATGAAAACCGTACAAAGACTGCATTTAATTAAAAAAAACGATCGAATGGGATGAAGTTGCATCCACGAATAGACCCAATTTAATGCTCTTATACTGACATTACATCCATATCCCTCGAAAGTTTCTGACTTAATAACATGAGTTGTATAGTTTGTCATGATACACACTACCAAATGTCTTATTAGTCGTTCCTAAACAAGTGTATAACTAGCTAAATATCGCTTACAGCCAAAAAACTTTATGAGTTATGATAAAAAATGTAATCGATCGTTGCATATTAGGTTGAGTTAAGGGACACATACCCTATCGTTTCTTAACTTTTACTAAATACTATACCAAGTTTTTACAAACACAAATAATGGAGCGTATCATACGGTATGTCCACGCATCTTTTCTCCTCTGAAATTTACAAAATGTGTTGTGATTCAAATCTTTTCATTTTAATACAACTCATTTTACAGAAGCGTCTCTGTGGTTAATGCAACGCAGTAGGCCTAGCCACGTTGACACTTGCATTATGTCTTTCGTAAGCATCATCATTGACAAAAAAACGACGTCATCTAGCCCAATTATTCCCGGGATTCTCTCTCGTACTGACTACAAGATTAGATTAGATTAAATAGTTCCTTTCTTCATGAAGTTTGATGCGAAGTCTCTGCTTGTTGAATTATTTTTCTACGGATAAATGATGATTTCTGTGCTGAGCAGTCCTTTTCTTTATATTGAAGTTCAAATCGTCAAGGCAGTCAATCGTTGATATTTTAGTGACAAAAATGCATACGGCATAGATGGCTTAACGAAAGACGGCTTTTCCATGAAATACAGCATGCATTCCACGCTGAAACAAATACTTATTTCGGGGCTATGCGACAGGCGTTGGAATATGCTGTACTGGGTGGGGATCACAGCGAGATGGCGGCTCTGGGTGTGTCAAAGGCCTACAATCGAGCCTGGATGATAGGTGTACTGCACGAGCACATTGAATGGGGCCTCAAAGGGCGGACCATGCATTTCACCAAAGGTTTCCTGCAACGGTCTGTACTAGCAGTCATTCTCTTCCTTAAAAGGATAAATAGGGTGTTACAATTACAACCAAGGAGCATTCGGATATTAGATGTCATCGTTCTGATGATGATTGGCGCCACAGTCAAGGCATTGAGGCGGAAGCTGGCACAGGCGGCGTCATATGTTGCCATAATGGACAAAGAACGGGGTTTTCGAAGTTTCAATACCAAAAAGTGGATACATTCATGTTCAAACTCCTTCTATTCAATTTTCACAGCCTGCCGTGACTTAACGGAACTATCAATACTCTCTCTTAACAACTTTGTTCTAGCAAAAACAAAAAAGTGCTTTCTACTCCCAGAGCCTCATGGTGATGAGGAATTATTTTTTTCTTCTCAAACAACATCATCACAAAATGGTCCATAAAAATCTTTGAGATAACTTTTGATCATTTCCTCAGCAATTTCCCACCCTTCTACAGAGTTCGAGAGAGCCTTGATAGCAGAATAAACCTGCTGAAGAAGTTGGTTAGGAAAATCAAAAAACTAAAAGAGATACTAGGTTGCAAATTAATAATGCCATCGTTAGCTCGCTCTTAACTTACGGATAAGTGATAACGGTGATGAGGATTGATACCCTAAAAACGAAACTAGCATCTGTTCAATAAAGAGTTATTCGAATCTCCACCAGTCTTTTACCAGAAACGCTTGCAATGGCGGCTTGCGCGAAAACAAGAGTCCTGGTTTTTGAAAAGTTTATTTTAAAAGCAATATGCCACAGGACCATATGATTAATCGAAAAGACCTCCGGAACAAACGGAGAAGCCACCTCTTGGCAAAAGTTAACCAATTCCTTACGAAAACTGCCAGTAAAGTTTTACCGCCGGGTCCGTCCAAAAGCAAAACTGACCCGTTAATCAAAAACCTATTCAAATCAGGCTCCAACACGGTTGCCATTAGAAGAAAGATTGCCGTGCTGTGATCAACCCACCATGCAGATAATACTGTCCGTTTTTCAGACGGCTAACGAACGCTAGGGAGAGTTGGTATAGTTTCACATGGCCTGATCTGGTTACCTGTCACCGCCTCCCACACAAGTGCAACATTTTCTCAGCAGAGGCAGCAGCGGCTCTAATTGATGCAACAACACCATCCGGCTGTCCGGTTGCCGTCTTTACTATAAGGATTACAGGGAACAAAAGAAGCTGTCAAGACTGAGGACCGTCCTTGTAGGCTCTGCCTACAACATGGGTGGTGACCGGAGTTTGAACCACATAGAGGAAAACCAATGAAGTTGTCGGTAGTTAGCCCCTCCACGATGCCAATTGCATCTCTCTGTCACGACCCCCCCCTAAAACCAGGGAACAACTAAGCAACGGTTCGTCAACGGAAAACAATAATTGGAAAACAATGGATCGGAACATTGAAGAGACCAGGCAAAAAAACTACGAATAAAAATCAAATCTAATGAGGGAGTTGAAGTCCCCCTCATTTAGGGTGGTCCCTTTTGGACTCTCCTCGTGTTGATCCTTCCCGGTCCTTGGCTCTGAACGAAAGACTTGGACAGATTCAACTTTTTGACCGCATCCCTGATCGAAGCATTGGAATTCCGTTTAAAAGCTTTCATGACATGCTTGTGATCCTGATCACTTATAGAACATCCATTATGACCGCATTTCTCCTTCCGTTCGATGCTCAGAGTTTTGTAGTAACGTTCAATCACACGACTCACCGTTTGACTGCACGATTCCGAATTGTTTTCCGATGTTGAGTCCGATGAGAGAGTTGAGGATTTTGGTTGCGGAAAAAAGCGGTAGCAAAAGTTCGGTCTAAACCATCGTACTGTTTCGTTGGCTACATTTATCGTCTCCTCAGCCTACCTGTGTGCAATGATGAAATAACTGGCTACTGAAGTCCACGTACACAGAAAGCGCTGTCGGTAAAAAACATAATACCAGAATATTTTCACTGCAGTCAGCCCTTCTTAGCAACGAGGAGTTGAGATAGAACAAATTACTAGACGGAGTGAAAATAGCACATGGAGCGAATAAAATGCTGCAGTTTAATTTCTTACCACTTGTCCACCATTTTTTTTTTCAAATTTCATTTAATAACCACGATTTTTGTTTTACTTTTTCATCAGCCTTTATTTTGGCCACAAAAACTTTTAATAATATGGAATATGTTTTCTTCGATATTAACGCATAAAAAAAAGGACGATTTTTAATGGGTTTACCTTTACTTGCACTGACAAAACTACCCTTGCAGCATCAAGCACAGTAGCCTATGAGTCAGCAGACAACATTTGACAGCTCTATCAGTCGAACTCTAACCGTGATGGGAAAAACAGTGATGCAACTCTGTTAAGAAGTGTGCGCGTTCAAAGAACGGCACCTCGTCGCGTCGTAATCGGACATCGTGCGGCACTTTGTGGACAACGGATACACCCGCTCCGGCATCTATAACATCTTGGCACTATTAGACAACAATCAGAGCGACCCTGAGTGACAAGAAGCTCCAAAGGATGCCGAAGAGGAAGACCGAGGGAAAAGTGGCTACATCGCTGCGTGCGCTGCGGGAGGTCAGTTTAACTGACCAAACAGTGAAAAGTATCTGGTAAACCTAACCATACATGTCAGGAAGCGAAAGTCGACTGGTTTCGGAGCTGCAGGCAATGGCGCAGGTGGAGCGGCTGAATAAGATGGTCAACTCGATTTTCCCGGCGAATCGTGACGTGGCGGTGGTGATGGACAACGAGGCATATCTCATCCTGGATGACAACGACTTGCAGGGCACTTCGTATTTTACTTCCCTCACGAAAGAAGTGAGCTCCAAGGTGAAGTTCATTTCACACATCAAGTTCCCCAAGAAGGTGCTGCTGTGGCTGACAATCAACGAGAAGGGCCGCTATTTGTTCGCTACGGACTCATCAAGAAATACCGTAAGGGCAAAGACGCGGTTATCTGGCCGGATCTGTTGTCGGCCCACTACTCGAAGCGATCGTTGGAGGAGATGGAGCGGCTGAATATCGATGAGGTATCCAAGCCCAGCTGTATCCCACCGAGAATTTCTGGGTCAACCTGAAGCGTAAGATCTACTCCAACAATTTTGTCGCGAAAACTGAGGATATCAATCCTCCAATAAAGCAAGAAAGAACTCCAAAACATGCCTACACGAATGTTTTCGTCCGCCATGGTGAATGTTCTGGTTAACTGCCGGAAGGCCGCTCGCAAGGGCATAGCATCCATCCGAAAAAAAAGTCCATTTTTTAAATGCAAACGTTAGATTATTTTCATGTGAACTCCAGCTGAATCAAATATCTCTCAAGCTGAATGAAATCAGTGTCTGGTATAATAATTAAGAAGAAGAATTTTAGTAGTTCGAAGTACCTTCTTCCCCCGTGAAGACATCCACAAAGCCACTTGGAGATCACCTGACTATCGAACAGAAAATTAAATCGACCATGTTCTAATCGACTGGAAATTCTTCTTCGATATCATCAAAGTTCGCAGTGCGAATATAGACTTGGACAACTATCTTGTTGCAGCATATATGCGCTCAAAACTCTCGACGGTGTACAACACACGTCGAATTCGGACGCCACGACCTAACATTGAGCTACTACGGGAAACCGGAGTTGCCCAGGAATATGGGCAACAGCTACAAGCAGCCCTACCAACGGAAGAGCAGCTTGGTGCTGCTACTCTTGAGGATGGCTGGAGAAATATTCAAACCGCCATTGGTAGCACTGCATTAGTGACACTAGGTACTTCTGCACCGAATCGAACAAATGACTGGTTTGATGGCGAATGCAAGCAGTTAGTAGAGGAGAAGAATGCAGCACGGGTGAGAATGCTGCAACACCGTACGAGAGCGAATGTGGAACGGTTTAGACAGGCACGGAACAGACAAAATTCTAATCTTCGAAGGAAAAAGCGCCAGAGGAAAGATCGAGACCGCGAAGAAATGGAAGCACTGTACCGTGCTAACGACACACGCAAATTCTATGAGAAGTTGAACAGCTTGCACAAAGGCTACGTACCACAAGCTGATACGTGCAGAGACCTGGAATGCAACCTTCTCACAGGAGAGTGTGAGGTGATTGAAAGGTGGAAGCAGTACTCCGACAAGCACCTGAACGGTAATGTCACAGCGAACGAAAGTGGCTCAGTAATAAATCTAGGAACACGCGCAGAAGATGACAGGGCCCCGATCCCAACGCTTAAGGAAGTTTAGGAGGGAATTGGTTTGTTGAAAAACAACAAAGCCGCTGGTGTTGACAAACTCCCAAGCGAGCTATTGAATTACGGTGGTGAAGCACTGGCCAGAGCGCTGCACTGGGTTATTACCAAGATTTTGGAGGAGGAATGTTTACCGGAGGATTGAATGGAAGAAATAGTGTGTCACATCTTTAAAAAGGGCGACAAGCTAAAATGCTGCAATTATCGTGCGATCACGCTACTGAGTGCTGCCTACAAGTTGCTCTCCCAAATATTATGTCACCGCCTGTTATCATTTACAAAGGAGTTCGTGGGGCAATACCAAGCGGGACTCAAGGGTGCCCGCGTTACTACGGACCAGAGTTTTGCGATCCGGTGAGTGCTGCAGAAATGTCGCGAATACAACGTGCCCACACATCATCTTTTCATCGATTTCAAATCAGCTTATGATACAATCGATCGAGACCAGCTATGGCAAATCATGCACGAATATTGATTTCCGGAAAAACTAACACGGTTGGTCAAAGTAATGATGGATCGGGTATTGTGTGTCGTCCGAGTATCAGGGACGCTCTCGAGTCCCTTCGAATCTCGGAGAGGGTAACGGCAAAGTGATACATTGTCGTGTTTGTTGTTTAACATTGCACTGGAGGGTGTGATTCAAAGAGCTGGGATAGACACGAGTGGCACGATCTTCAGGAAGTCTGTCCAACAATCTGGCTTCGCCGACGGCGTTGATATCGTAGCACGTAACTTTGAGACGATGGCGGAAACGTACATCAGACTTAAGGCTGAAGCTGGTAGGATTGGGCTTGTGATTAATGCGTTGAAAACAGAATACATGATGGGAAGAGGCTCACGAGAAGACAATGTTACCCTCCTACCACGAGTTCAGATCGACGGTGATGAAATCGAGGTAGTAGACGAATTCATGTATGGGCTCATTTGTGACCGCCGATAACAACACCAGCAGAGAAATAAAAAGGCGCATTATGGCTGGCAATCGTGCCTACTTTGGACTCCGAAGGACGCTAAGATCGAACAAAGTTCGCCGAACCACAAAGTTGACCATCTACAAGACATTAATTAGACCGGTAGTTTTCTACGGCCACGAAACATGGACATTGCTAGTGGAGGACCCGCCCTTGGAATCTTTGAACGGAAGGTGCTGCGTACCATCTACGGTGGAGTGCAGATGGAAGACGGAACGTGGAGAAGGCGAATGAACCACGAATTGCAATCGGTCGACTACGATGAGCTGGGCATGTCGTAAGAATGTCGGACGACAGCCCTGCGAAAATGGTCCTTGAAAACGAACCGACAGGTACAAGAAGAAGGGGTGCGCAACGAGCAAGGTGGATCGATCAAGTAAAAGGCGACCTGCGGACCCTCCGTAGACAGCGAGGCTGGCGAGTGACAGCCATGGACCGAATAGAATGGAGACAACTTCTGTGTACAGAAGAGGCCACACCGGCCTTAGTCTGATTGGTAAGGTGTATAATAATTAAGAGATTCTTGAAGCTTAATAAAATCATAATGGAAATAAAAACATAATCCTTTTCAAAAATGCATGAAAATTAGTAGTTCTAAACCAACATTATTTTCAAAGCACCCATGAAAAATGAATTCCAATTCGAAAACGCATACTCACTGTTCATTTTCATACCAGCAAAAGAGACACACATTTGGTCAAAGTATAGTAGCCATCAGTTGAAATACATTATCATCGCAGGTTTGTCAACCCTCCGCAGCAGTTCTCTAATGTATTCATTGTGGACTACATACATTATCAATGCTTCTAATAATAATACCATTTCGTTTTCACACCCTCTTTTAGGACACATAAATCTTACAATTCCAATGCAAACACATTTGTTGTAGCATCCCGATAAAATGGTCATGGCAAATTTTACGAGTTCACAGGCTGCACGTCTCATGGAGAGCTAAATAAATAGAAGCGTGAGCTGAAATCATTAAGCTTCGATCCCCTTCGGCTTCCATTGAGATTCATTAGATTTCACCCCTCGCTCCGTTGAACACGTTTTCTTGCTTTTCTATAATTTACCCAAATGCACACTTTTTCTAATATTGAATGTCAAAGTGGTCGAAGATCAAACCTACGCGGTTATAATTTTAAAACTACACACGTGAAGTAGCCTACCAGAAGCATATGACATTATTAACAGCATTTAAACCCATGAAGATTTCATTAGAACTTAGTTTCCCTTCAATGAGTGCTTGATGAAAATAGTGCATATTATCTCGTGCTCATCAATCGATTAAATGGTGAAAAAATATCGTATTAGCAATAACCTGCATTCGAAATTGCAAGGGGACAAATCTTCCCTTCCATGGTTCTGAACCAGCAGGAGGTATGTGAGCTTCCTCAATCTTCGAGTTGTTTCCAGAAAATAAAAGATATTTATTCTTTTACTCTTAAACCGGGGGCACTCGTCGAACGACTTGTCAGTAACAGAAATCGTTATGTATTGTGAAAGTATCAACCGCTTGGAAATCTTCTTCTATGAGATCTTCGTAGGATCCCATTACAAGCGAAGATTGAACTGTTTTTGTTATGTAATAGTGTGTAATAAGATTGTAATTATGAGAAGGATTGCGGTTTCTCCGTTTCTTCTTTCATCCGCCGCCGCCCTTAACCACCCAGTCAATACACCCTCTTGGTTGCTGTTTATAAACTGCTAGTGAAGGGTGAAAGTGGCATTTCCTTTATTAGGAAAGAAACTTGTAGGAAACGCGTGTAATTAGATTCTTTCGATTATCGGACCTTGGCACAATGGCTGACCTACAACATTGGTTGTCGCTATGCTGGCTGGTCTCACACGACATTGGAAAGGTAAGAACACTGGAAAGGTAGGAAAATTCGGTTAACTTTTTTGATTACAGCTCGTAACGCATGAATTGATGGAGTCCTTTCTATTATTGGCTATACATTGTTGGTTTGGTAGGATTATTTTTCGTTTCCGATCCTTTGTTAGTACTGAAATTCAAGCCTTATTTATAGCTGTTATATAACGTAAACATCGGAATGGTAACCGGGATCATTAATACATTCAGAATAATCTGTCAATCACAACACACCAGTAAAAAAACATTCCCAAATTGGCTCAAATCTGAGGAACATTAAACCTTAAAGGCAATATATCTGCAATTGTATTAGAGAAGCTACTTTGTTTCGCCTCAGTAGGCATGTTCGGATCGTTAGACACCTGATTGTATCAAATCGGTTGGAATGTTGGAAGCGAAACTGACAGTACTATCACGTTTCGGAAATAAATCAAACGCCTTGTGAACCCAAATTCGTCAAACCCTTTTCAATCATTGATAAGGACAAAGAGGCAGATATATGTTAAGGAGAATGATCAAAGCTACCGTTGAAAAGGCAACCACGAAGCTCTATATTTCCACAACTCTTATTTACTCAATTAGATGTGATTGATATATACTTTTAATGTTTTCTTATTTATATTCTAAATTCATGAACTCATTAAAATAAATTAATTATTTTTAGTCAATAGCTGGTTTATCTTTCTTCGAAGATCCACACTCTTTTGACATTCGTGTCATGTTCGAGGTACGATTTGGGCTACTGACATTGCAAGGTGTCCAGAATGCAAATTTAGCTAGAGAGATACATTTTCAGCTCAAGTTGGAAGTTTTGGAGCCAAATTGTCTTCTACATAGTTGTTTCTTATAATAAGGCGCTTCTTTTTGTGTGAACAAAAACTAGGGTGGTCCTCATTTTAAGAGAAGTCGAAAATCTAACTTTTTTATTAGCAGAAATAAGGCATACATTGTTCGTAGAAGTTGTAGATCAAATAATTTTGAGAATCTTTGAAGGAAAAATCTGTACCTGAACTTTTTGAAATTACCGATTTGGAGCATTTTTTACGTACGTTGCCTAGGGTGTCTCTATAAAAATCAGTTATTTTGCTGTAACATTTTTATTTCAAATTTTCAACAAAGTTGTCTTGTCATTGATTCTAGAACAATAAAAGTCACAACTTTTGGTGTGCTGAAATTGTCCCGATCGTATGTCAAACAAAAGTTTTTATGGTTTTTGTTAACAGAATAGCTTTTGTTAGCAAAAGTTAGTTTTTGTTAACAGCTTTTTTCAAATGTTTCTTTTGGAGGCAAACCCAAAGAGTGTTTTTAACAGCTTCTGAAAGGATTTTTATTCTTGCATATCATATCTTAAAACTGCAGATATTATATTTATTTTAATTAGAGTAAAAGACATTTGAAAAGGGCGTATGTGCAGAATTTATGCGTCAAAAGTTTAATATTTTCAAGTAATAAAGACCTTCTAAAGACACTTGTCTACATACCAAATAGAAAAAAAATATGCTTGACCTATCATTTACATTTCACTAGACAGATAAGATTCACTTGATTTTGCGAAGCACTTTTCACTTCCTGAATCACATGAAAGTCATTTGAATTTCTGGAGGATATTTTCCACTGGTTATTTGATTTTTTATTTGCGTGTATATCTTTATGGAATATAGCATTATGTGGGATATTTTGG